>CM031917.1:31914581-32212480 GCA_018703695.1 Prunus fruticosa
AAAAGAGGGATAAGGAAATGATTTTCCAAAATGATTTGGAAACAACTGCATCCATGTATCATCCCCCATCATCACAACTCGCTTTCCATTTTTAGCCAACTGCAAGTTGGTCCACATTTCAAATTTATGACAAAAGAAGTTATATAACTTGAAAAAAAGGAAATACAACACACGACATGATGCAAGTAAAGGGTGGGGATGGGGACAGATAGAGATAGAGCAACCTGATGTATCAAGTTATCTTCAACTATTGCTGGAGCACCAAAGCTGTTCCCAACATCAATAAAAGTCGGCAGTCCACCGGTTGTCAAGCCCTAGAAAGTATTGCAAAGGAAGAAATTGATTAAAAAATTCATCCTTGACATAAAGCTGGCAAGCAGGCTCTAATTTCACTGAAGTTGGAATATCAAAGCATACTGTGAGACTAGAAAAAGCAAACCCAAATGTAATGAGCAGAAATTATAATTCACAGAAGCCATAAACTAAAAGTGGTGCATGAAGCATTCCACAGAGCAGCCATGTTGAAGCTAGCATTAGAATTCAGAACAAGGAAGTGATAAGCTAACCTTCAAACGCTGCAAACTTGTCGTAGGTGGATCAGCAATGGCTTTGAAAATCCGAGCAGATGATGCATTTTTAGCTGCCAGGTCTTGTACAAACTGTAATTTGTCCATCCATGGCTTTGATTCTACAACATATGATTTATTATACATTCGAATTTATAAACGTAATTGTATTTGCAGGCACTGAGTTGTGAGATGAGAATGCTAACCTTGAAAAAAAGTACTGGGAGCTACAAAATCAAACCTGAGAGAAAGAAGATTAACAGATTGAGATGCCCACATGCTTGTCTTCGATAAAATTTGATATAATGGAAATGGGTTACCTGAGAGCATCAAAAACGATGATGACAAGGCGGCCATTTAGCAGGTTTGCTCCAACAACGCTTCTGATTCTGATCGACGGTGTCGTTTTGGTTCTGGTTTTGGTTTTCGTTGACGCTGAAGGAGCAAGGGGATTGCAAAACGTCGGAGCAATTGCTGTAAAATGGAAGCTCCGTTCGAGTGAGCAGAAAGCCTCGGGTGAAGATGACAATGGCGACAACGTGAAGCGCCATGATCACCCAGTGAACCCATATTCGTTTTCCCATTTTACAAGTAATTACACGAAGAAGAAGAAGTAGAAGAAACGAAGACTGGTTACTGTGTTTCTTTATAAGGAACAACCGTGGGCCGCAACAATTTCAGGCAAATCTTATGAGATCCTCTATTTGAGGTGAGTGATCAATCACCGTGCGTGCTTTGATGTCTTTGATTCATTGGGCTTTCACTGGTTTTCAAATATAAACTATCGATCTGCCCATGAACTTGTTTTACTGCCTACTTTTCGATTTTCCCCTAAACATTTTTCCAATCAATTAAAGATCCGAACTTATTTTTTTGTCAATGTGCCCCTGCCGTCTAAATCCAATTTGCCAGTGGTTTCCTAATTGTTTCGTGTTACCCCTTGGCCCTTTAATTCCCACCCCAATGCAGACTACTTTGTGTAGTTTCTGTTTTTTTTTATCAAGTATTTAATGGGGTTTTGGTTGCTCATTCTTACTATTTTCTTGTTACTGTGGGAAAATAGTTTCCCTATTATTGAAGGATTTGTTTTCAATTCTTTATATAAAGAGTTCACTTCTCATCATCAATTACTATCAAAGCATTCTTCTCTGCGTCACATCCATATAATTATACCCTGCAATTTCTATCCTTGTTCCCACGCTCTCTGATTTTGCCTTTTTCTTGTGTTTCAGAATTAAAGTTTCATAAGAATAATTCATTATCATGTTCAGTTGTAAGTCTAATAAGAATCCTAGCCATAAGACCACGGCTGTTAGCTTCATCAATGGGGAATGGACAAGTCTTCTAGTACTCGTCTTTTTTATTCTAGACAAGTTATTAGAACCCATTGACCATGTTCATTTTGCTTCCGTTTGCAAAGAATGGCGTTCTATGTCCAAACTCTATAATCAAGCAACGCAACAGGTGTAATAAACAACTTCCCCTCATGCTCTTGATCCCAAACCAGGACGATGACCACCGAAGTGTAGTGTACAACATTTCTGAAGGAAGAGTTTATAACAATATTCGGCTGCAAGTACCTTTTAGCAAGAGGTGTTGTGGCTCTAGCCGTGGCTGGTTGGCCACAATTGATACAATAGAGCAAGGATGTCTCGTGGTAGTACTCAGGAACCCTTTCACAAAAGCAAAGCCCATCTTTCTCCCTCCCTTGGATATCCTTATCGCAAAGTACGAAACCTCTTACAATGAGCAGTATGTTCGTAAGGTTATCTTGTCCATTGACCCCACTATGAATCCAGAGAATTATATGGTTGTAGCACTTTACGGTTGCTGGCCTATGTTGGCTTTCATCAAGGCAGGTCAAAACACTTGGACTTACCCCAGCCCAAATGGTAACTTTGGTGATGTTATATTCTATAAAAGCAAAGTGTACACACTTGAAGCCATGGGAGACATTGAGTCATTGGATGTTTTTAGCAGTGATAATAATCCTTCACAACCGCCACAACTGAAGCCACACACACCTTTTCGGAGGCAAGCTGATAGAAGAAGTTAGTCCCAACATGGGTAGAAGAGTCACGAAGGAGGTAAATCAGAAGCCAATGGCAACCATTTCAGCTGGGGTAGTTCTGTGAGGAGGTGCAAATGCGAAAGTGAACTGGAGATAACTCTAGATGAGCAAAAACAGCCTACAGAAAGTGTCTTTGATAGAATTGAATTGGAGCGTCATACCAGTTGTAATAACCCAAACCTTAATTAATATTTAATTAATAATTTATTAGAGGAAAATACAATTTTGCCCCTAGAATAATTTATTAGGTTTAAGTTGACTTTTTGAGCAGTAAAGAATTTGGGAATTTTGTTTGTATCGTTGCATAGAGCTCGACGAAACGAGTCCGTAGACACCTAGTGGGCTTAATTCTGAGTTGTATTGAAGGAAATACGATCAAATTACTCCGAGGGCAAAACCGTAATTTAGCAAAAATATGATTCTTCTTCTCCACGCGACCCCCCCCCCCCTCTATTTTTCACTTCTAACCGCCTCTCCAAACCTTCATAATCATCGGCGCCGACCACCCCAACCCCCGAGACCGGACCCAAAATGTCCGCCAGGCCTCGCTATCACTCCCCAGCCAACCCCCGCCACCAACCGCCGCGATAGCCATCGGAATCTACCGCGAAACCATCGAAATTTTGACAAATTTTCCACCGTCGGTTTCTCTTTTTCCGGCCGCCAAATCTTACGATTGAGGTATGGATTTCTAGTTATTTTTCATGTTCTAACTGATGGTTGGGTATGATTTGAGAAATTTGGAGGTTTGAAGGGTTGATTTTGGATTCAAGTTCTATCGGTTTTGGGACGCTGATTTCAACCACTTCCGGCCACTTTTTGGCCCTAGTCCAAGAACAAAAGTGGTTTCAAATTAGGTGTTTTACCTAGAGTAGGAGTTTGGGTCGCGTCTGTAGAATTTTCAACTGTCGAAATTTGCTATGCACACCCATGCGCTGCCGCGCATGAGCCAGGTGTCAGGGACCACTCTTAGTCCCAAAATGATCCTCGTGTCCTCACGAGAGCGTAGGAACTTGCGGATTTTGATTTGGACAACGTTTGAACCCCGAACGAATCTCGCCTAGTGCCTGATTTCCGGGTTCGATACGTTTGCATCGATTGGATCGTAGTCAAACTGGAATATGTTAATCTAGGTATTTTCAAGATCGTGTAGGATTCGACGGATCATAAATTGGAGTCTGGATACTCCAAAAATGCCAACCCTAGGGCTAGGATTACAGAAAACCGTTCGTCTGTCCGATCGTGCGATCGTGATCAATCCGACCGTCCAATTGAGACCAAACTCTCGGGACATATGTCCTAGGCAGATTGGAACCTCTAGGAACTATCGGATCGGAATTTGGAGGTCGTTGACCCCACGGGGTCCTGAGTTGACTTTTTGGGGACTTTATTGCTTTTGAGTCCTGAAGTTACTTCTAAACCATGTCCACTGAGAGGAAAGTTAGTGTGGGCATAGGAATGACCTTTAAAGTGATGCACACACTTTTAGGAGCCGAGGGTCAGGGTTTTAATTTAATATTATATTATTGAGCAAGTTTATTAATAAAATATTATGATGGTTATTCAAGCACCCGAGCAACAGTTGACTTGAAGGAGGGACCTTCAAAGGGTCCAGCTAGCTCAGATCACCAGTGAGTGGACTTTTTGTTTTATAATTGATTTATGCAATTTATTTTCATTATTTGATCTTCAATAAGTTTTATACAAAGATTAGAGCTGCATAGTTTTAATATGCATTTTTAAATATTTCCAATCTATATGCTGCCGAGAGGGATATCCTTAAAGGATATAGGAAAAGGAAAATCTAATTTAATATCAGGTTAAATGGCAGCGAGAGTTTTAAGTAAACAGGAATTCATTTATTTATTAAGTTTTTTTTTTCTTTTTAGAATTTCATATATTTTTAGAAACCACCATAGGTACTCAAGAGTAATTAAGGTTGCCTTTAGTATATTAAATGTTGCCTCGGAAATAAGGTTGTCTTCGGAATAAAATTAAGTTGCCTTCGGTTATGTCAACATGCTTGACTTTTGCCCCACGAGTCTTAGGGATATCCGGATTGTGGGAGCAAGGTACGCGGGTCAGGCCAACCAAATGTCCCCTGAATCCTGCGAGGATTGCGGCTCGGGTGACTTTGTGTTTCCCGAGACCTGGGAGGGCGTGCCGCTCCGGTGGTACGAGGAATTGACGGAAACTAAGAAATTGATGGATTAAAGGAATTGACGGAAATAAATGGGTACACCTAGGTGGTAGATTAAAGTTTATTTCAATGCTTTCAAGGATTTAAGGTTTGACCAAATGTGTGATTGACTCTATATATATATATAGATATGAATGCATTGATTTCAGGACGAGTATATATAAGAAATGATTTAGTTTCATAATTACTTGTACAATGGGGTTAGTACGTTGTTATGTATTTTCAGAAAACTTTGTTTTTGGTCCACTCACATTTTTAATGTTTTGCGCCCCCGCAGGAGTCCTACTTCTGTGCGCCACCACTGGGCCAAGACCACTTTCCACTTCGTCATTTGCCCATGTAGGGATTTGTATAATTATTTTATACTTGTAACCTATTCTGTGTAGATGCTCTGATATTGCCCTAGAACGCATGCTTAACTATTAGAATGTAATTATTTGCATGCTAGCAGTTGGTGTATATATTTATATGCTTGTATGACATGTGTAATTTTGGAATTGGTCTAATTACAGAGGAGACTATGCTGAATTTTCGGCAGAAGTCAAACCTTAGTTTTCTTTGAAATTTGATTAGATGGGCAATTAGGTCATTTGTGCCTGGCACTTGCCAGGTGTCCGAACACAGACAAGGTCCCTTAGGACAGATTCCAAAGTGGAATTTGGGTTCAGTCCTGTCACCAGCAGACTTCAATTCTGGCTCTATCCAGAGACTTGGTCAAATAGAAATCCTATCAAAGGCCAGCCCAACATATCAGAAAAGTTATTGAGTAGCTGAAGAAGGAGATGCCAATTAAAATACCCGGAAATGATAAGCCATTAGCAACTATCATAGAAGGCAGATGGTATTCTGTCGGGGCAAGCCGACCTTAGAGCTGACCAGGACACAAAGAAGGAGAATCTAGAGGCAATATTGCACTTTCCTCAAGAACATGGAGAACACACGGGTATTTCCAGGACATCAGCTCTCCGGAATTAAGAATAGTCCGAAGGAGATTTTCAAGCAGAACATACAGTATGCCGACCATAGAAGTTGACAGAAGCAGAATTTCCAAATAGACCTTTTATCCACCCAAGTTCATCATCAAATAATCAGTTGGAACCTTCACAATCACAAGGTTAGTCTGGGCCTATTCCAACTAATAATCAAGATGATTGGGCTGAAGAATACGAAGAGGAATAAGTGGATTACGAACCATCTCCAGGCGATCAGACTGGACTCCTCGAAACAGGGTGAGCAAGAAGACTAGACAGAGGAATATGAAGAAGAGCAGATAAGAGTACGATGGAGAACTAGATGAAGAAACTCAGGCTTTCGGTGTAGAACTAGAAAGCCCGTTACAAGGTGATTTAGGCATTAATATGGTGTTTATCCTGCCAGAGAAGTTCAAGGCAGCGGAAAGACAAGAAAGTACTCTAGAAGGAGATGTACTATCCCAGGAAAGTTTCGAATATAGGTTGGCAGAAGTAGAAGAAAGGCCAGAACAACGAGAGTATTGCTGTCAAAACGGGCAGAACTGTCATTAAAATGGCTGCAGAACAGTTGTACTTTTCCAAACCTACCAAGGAAATGGCCAACCACCTCAGGCCATTATTTATCACTGCAAACTTCGGGTGCATTCCTATCCCTAAGGTAATGGTAGATGAAGGCGCAGCCATCAATCCGTTACCTCACAGGCTTTTGGTTAAAATGGGCATAACAAAGATCTAATCCTAACGCGCCTGGCGATCACCAATTTCACTAGGGGCATCACCAAGACTTATGGCATACTGAGACGCAGACATCATAGTAGGAACCAAGAAGCTGAAGATTGCCTTTTTTGTGGTGGACACCAGTTTTACCACTTACAATGCATTGCTTGGCAGAGACTGGATCCACCAGAGCCTATGTGTTCCTTCCACCCTAGGTTCAACTCAGCCACCCAATAATAGCTCTGTAATTAATCAAATGGCTATTAAAGATCCCCCTCATTATAACCCTCATTACAATCTTTTTGTTGAATCTTGTAGACAATAGTGAAGAGAACTAATAAGGTTTCAAATACATAAGATAGATTGTGAAGTGCAAAATTTTATTTTAGGAAGCTATTATTGAACACCAAAAAAAGTTATTATGCATTCATTCTAAAAGGAAAGAGATCAATATGGATTTGCAAGTAAAAAGAAACAAAAAGAAGGTAATTATTATTCGATGAGAGAGTCCATTGTGATCTTTGGGCTTTCCTAGCTACTTGGCTAATTGGTATAACATAGGGGGTGGACATTTGAACCGGTGAATCAAGCCAAACCGAGTCAGAAGAAACCAAGAAAAACTATGTTGACAAAAAAAGTCAACCAAGGCTCAAAAAATCGAACCGGACCGTTTTAAATCGATCCCGTCTTAATTCTTGCCGTGGAAAAATCGGTCCAAACTGAACATACCAAATATGTTAAGTTTAGTTATTCATTTATATCCAAATTTATTATTAAGTCTAACTAATATTCAAATCACAGTAGTAACCCTAAATAATATCTAGATATTTTAGCCCAATAAATACTCAATTATTTTAGTCTTATTTATACCCAACTAAATAACAACTCTAGTCCTACTTATTTTTCGTTTCAATGAACCATAGTCGTTCCTCATATTGGACTTCTCTCTTTCTCTTTTTGTTCATCCATCTTCCTTTTATCTCTTCACATTTTTCTTTTTTCTTTATATTTCTCTTTTCTTCACCTCTTCCTCTTTTTCTCTTATTCCAAATTGTAAACTACCCGAATCGAATCGAAATCGTATAAGTCCGGTTTGATTCGGTTCCTCTAGACACTTTGTATGAAAATCAAACCAAACCAAACCATGTGTAAGTATTGAGTTTGACTCCAATTTGAAGGATAAACTGGATCGTGCCCACCCCCTAGTATAACATGTAAGGTAAACTATCCATTTGTCCCATGAACTTGTGCCAAATTTTTTATTTGCTACTTGCACCTTTTGTTAGTTAATTAAGGATATGAACTGTCTAAATTCTCATATTTAATGGCAAATTGGATTTAGAAGGTAGGGCTACATTGGAAAAGAAAAAAAAAGTTCGGATCTTTAATTGATTAAAAAAAAAGTTTAAAGGAAAAATAAAAAATTTGGTACAATTTTAGAGTGCAAATGATAGTTTACTCTAACTTGTAAGAAAGAAGTTGTAGGAGGAAAATAATTTTGTAGCAGCTTGTATAGCTAACTGGAGCTTTAATTTGGATTTGGAGGTTTGCTATTTGGATGAGGCTCTGCCTGGGTTAGCTCTTTCTTGATGGATGATTTGCTAGGATTCTCTTGATCTGTATTAGTTAGTTGTCAATCTATTTCAGGTATTTATTTTTTTAATTTATATCATGTCAATCTATTTCATCAATTCTTAGAGGAATTGTTGAGTGATCCTTTTTTGACGAACCACTTCACGGGTTGTATTAGGTTACACAGTAAATGGGTAGCCCTTTTACTTCTCGAACTCTCTGGACCTGTCCTCTTAGGCGTTTCCAACCATAGCCCTCAACCCAGGCGGGACAGGGCCCGAGCCCAGGCAACAGCTTCGAGCAAGCCACACTGGCCAAGGCAAGTTGTGGGCCCCATGAGACAAGGTCAGCCCGCAGGCCAACGAGCTTGACCTCTAGCTTGGGTTTGCTGACGTTAGCAACAATAAAAAAAAGTAAAAAAAATCTAAAAAAAATACTTAAAATTTCAGATTTTTTTAAAAAATAAATACTTAGTCATATTCTTCACTTCCACACCAAAACTCTATACAAATTCCTCTCCTCATATCTCATGTGAATAGTGGTTGTCATGGTAATGGGTGGAAACACCACAACCTTTTGCAATGGCTGCAACTATTCACATGAATAGTAACTGCCATTGCCCTTGCCTTTAGACATGAAAAATGGGTGAAAGTGCTCTTAAAGGAGGAAAGGTAGTGAGTACCACTTTGACAGGATTAGTGGCATGTTTTTCAGAATATAAAGCAACTGCTTTTGACAATTTAATTTGGGAAAGAGAAAACTCATCTTTTGATGGGTGTCCAGAAATAGTATAAGAACCTCTCTTTAGGTCTAGCTTTTATTTTATTTTATTTTATCTATCCTCCCCTAATTTTAATTTCCTCAACAAACTGATTAGTTTGCTTTAGAAAGTAATTGAAGCACTGGAAAGCCAGTCTGCGCAGGGGGACTATATGAGAATACTCTACTACTTGTGATGAGCGATCATATCTACCTGCCTCAATCATCCTCTTGCATTTGTCCAATCCGAACCCATCCTTGAAACCCAAATTGTTTAAAACTATTTGTACCTCTGCTGCATTGCATCAATAAACCTATCTCTTTTCTCATCAAACACATCAAAGACTTTCTTCACCTCCTCCAAGCTGGGCTCCTCCTCATCAAACAGTCTCTAAAGCTTCTCTGCACCAACCCTCTCTCCAAAATTGTCTCCCTCTGGCTCATCATCATAACACATTATTCATAGCCAGTCCATCACCACATCTATTTCTTCATTGCTTACTTATGTTTCATCTTGTGCCTTATTATTGCCAAGGAGAACCTCGTGGGTTGGCGGTAAATCCGTACTAAGGCTGTGTGTTTGGTCTAAACTAGTTGACTATTGGTTGCAGACTACATGGCAGGTATATTACATGTATAAGATGTATATTGTTTTTAAAGGGTTTTCATATTATGTTCGCTGATTCGAACTTGAGACATCAAAATTTGCAGTGAGCTTTAAGAATCCCCCATCTCCATCTCTCTTCGCATCTCCTGCCTCAATCATGCTCTTGCATTTGTCCAATCCGAACCCATACTTGAAACCCAAATTGCTTAAAACTCTTTGTACCTATGCTGCATTGCATCAATAAACATATCTCTTTTCTTATCAAACACATCAAAGGCTTTCTTCACCTCCTCCAAGCTGGGCTCCTCCTCATCAAACAGTCTCTAAAGCTCCTCTGCACCAACCCTCTCTCCAAAATTGTCTCCCTCTGGCTCATCATCATAACACATTATTCCTAGCCGGTCCATCACCACATCTTCATTGCTTACTTATGTTTCATCTTGTGCCTTATTGTTGCCAAGGAGAACCTCGTGGGTCGCGGTAAATCCAAACTGGTTAACTATTGGTTGCAGACTACATGGCAGGTAAAAACTCAATTTAAAATAATATTGTTATGATTGGCTATATGCTTTGGTTTATTTGTAGATGCCTTATAAGGATATTAGGTTATGATGATTTACTTTTTTTCATGCAGGATAAAAGTAAAAGAAACAAGTCTAATAGGGCGAAATCCACAATTGTGCATACCACAGGTTCTTTTCCAATGGAAAAGTATAGAAAATATGAGATAAAAATATCCATTTGGTTGATTGTTCCTTTAGTGGTTATATCTAAATTTGGTCATAAAAAACTTCATTGTTTAAATCTTAATAGCTTGATCGAACTGGAATTGAACCTAGTCCAATTGATTGTTTCAAAAAGTTCCATGTAAGTAAGCCTAAGAATGGAGGAGAAGAAAGTTGGCCAAGTGAAAAGGCTAAAAAACTTTTTGTAAGTTGCCCCCACTTTGTTTATCATTTTCTTGTTTTTGATTACATGACATTTTTTTTATATCCATGTTTACATTTCTAATATTTCTTTGAAGGAAAAAAATGGAGAATAAAAAGGCTACTGCAACGGAAGAAGAAAATGAAGTAAATGATTGGGATAAATACAAGGAGGTTATTGGTGGGCCAAGTCACGGTTGTATCCTTGGCTTAAGTGGTGGCTATAGTGCAAAAGATGTGTATCCCTCAGATGACCAAAGTTGTAATAAACATACATGCTTAGAACGTGAAGAAGAACATGAGAAATTAAAGGAGGAAGTGAAGGACTTGAGAAATGTGGTGTATGAATTGAAAGATCTAGTTCAAAGTATGAGGGAAAACAACTCAAATACTTCTGCACGCTCAAGACAATCTGCTTCTCTTTTCAATATTTTGCTCATTATTAAATATTATATTTGTTATTTTTATTCTCAATTAACTTATTATGTCTTATTAATTATTATATTTGATTCGACATAACAATGAAGAAAGTTGTTCAGATGCTCACCTCGAAGACGAGTAGTGCAACATCATTTTAATTTTGCTACAATATGTATTTTGAATTTCAATATTTTTATACATTTGCGGATTGCTTATACGTTTAAGGCTGATGTGGATTGTTTATGTTTTAACTATCTTGATAATTTAAATTGAATGCTTAAAATTTTAGTACAATATAGTGTCATATGATTTTTTTTTGGTAGAAATATATTTCTAGCAAATATTGTAATTCAAAATTATTTTTATTAATTTTTTTTATATATAATATAATTATATTTTCGACCGCATTTCCCTCTCGGTAATGCATATTTCCAACAAACTCTTCATCATAGGAAATACTTTCCAACAATAATTGCCCACTTCCGACAACATTCCCCACGACATAATCGGGTTCGGAACAATTATATTTCCGACCACTTGTTCATCGAAAATATTTGCCGATAAGACTAATCTATTTGCGACAAACTTTGTGACGACTAAATGTAGTTGGAAATATCTATTTCCGATGTAACTTTTCTATCGAAAATATTTTGTTATACTCATTTCCGATGAGATATTATATATTTTCCACACACTCTTTTGGTCGGTAATGATAATTGTGACGAAATCTAGCATTCGCAAATAATATATCATTGTTGGAAAAAGTATTTCCTACAACACTCTTTGGTCACAAATTTGAATTCGCAAAAACAAGAAATCTCGATAAAAAAACTATTTCCGAAAATCTTATAAGTAATTGCGACCACATGTACGGGTTCGGAAATAAATATACATGGTCGTTTTAAAAATTCATTTCCGATAGAAATTTAAGCAATAGCTACGAAATATGGGCGTCGAAAATACATTATTTCTGATGGAATGGTCGGAAAAAGAAGTATTTCCAACCATCGTTTTATCGCCAACTTTTGACGGACTTTTGCCGTCGAAAAGGGTATTTCCAATGGCAAAAGGCTTGTTTCGACAATAAAATGCCCTCGGTAAAGACATTATGTTTTATAGTGTGGAAAGAGTAAAAATCGAGTACCTCAAAATATGTTGTTTTGTACAGAGAGTGAATATGGAAAACAAGCTTGAACTACAATATACAAATGCAGAGTGTGGTATTTATAAATTATACAGTATACCTACTTCTTTGGAAGTTATGACTCTGAAATGAAAATGCTATTTCGAATATGGGTGAATGTCTTTGCATCCAGGCTTCATATTCCGCTTATTCAAATAAATGGTAAGCACTAACAACTTGAATGAACTCATAAATGTTTTGTATGAGAGAGGTCAGTCTTTTGTAACATTCGTTCATGCTTCTTGTGTTGATAAGATCATCAGAAAAGGCACACGCATGTATTTATACTACAAAGAACCCGTACTAGCAATAAATTCTAATGGCATTGGCCCCAACCTTATCTCCTATTTCATCATCGCCAACAACATGTACCTGCTTTGCCAGCATCCACATGAACTCGACTCCAACGATCAAAGAGCAGTTTCCATGTGTACCTTTTAACATTATATCAAGAAAATGTTGTCGGGAATGCTATAGTAAATTTTAATCTCTACGACAATAGTAAACTCATCATACATAAAGCCGATTTAAATATGTTTTGCATATGGTTTTTCATACCCAACCTCTAAAGATATGATAACAGCATCAAACCTGCAACGAAAATAAGAGAAATGCTTCGTTTTTTCATCATATGAGGAAACCCAACACCCTGTGACATGGATATGCCGATTTAGCAAGAAACAGAAGAATAAGGAATGATGTCAAGTTGCTCACAGATGTAAAACATTAAGGTCTTTGAGTAGCTTCCTTAAGCATGAGTCAAAATTGGATACAACATGCAGCTTAACTGTGTGCAACTACTAGTAATGTTAAAATAGTGGTAACTAGCAAGCAAGATAAAGAAGCAGAACTTTTGGGTAAACAATTGATCGAAAATTCCACTTGAGCTTGGTAAAATGAATATGGAATGTGGAATTCCTTTCTGGGTTAGTTTCATTCGAGTCATTAATGTCCTTGTGTTCCTTCCTATAATTCAATGATATGTATGTGGGTGTAATAGGCATGTTCTCAATCTTGACCTTTCCTCTCTTATTTAACTTCTTTTTTTTAAAAAAAAGTTCAAAAGTTTATATAAACTATTTCCCCACTATGTTTCTTGCATTTTAAAATTCTAACCAAAAAATGAATATTAAAACTCTGGAAATAGAAAATCTATGTCATTGCAATATCTTAGGTTTGGTGAAATAATAGTCTGAATCTGCAAATTAAGTGGACGCACAACATCTAGAAAAATTAAAGTTTAATCAACACATGTCGGATTTTGTTACATCTGAGTGTCTCTCTTTTTATTAGCTATCTTATGCTACCTCACATAAGTATGTATACGTTTACTTGCTGAACAATCTAACTAAGGTGAAAACAAAAGGAAGCTCATGCATTTCTATCTCAGCAAATTGAATCTCACTAACAAAGAAAAAAAATTAAAATGAATTAATCTTTTTTGAGAGAGCTTTGAAGCGGACTTCTCCTACAACATACTCAATATAAGATCATATCAGCTTCTCTTCTGATGAAGCCATGGAGTTCAATGTCTCACACTATCCCTCAAACAAGTTGGCATAATTCTTGATGTGGAGTTCCAAGCAAAGTTGATATTGCCTTCCTGTTAAGCTCATAATTTCATACATATACATGCTCTATTTACTTAGTTCTTTTGCTTAGTTTCCTATAATTCTGAGTTATTTGCCTCTCTTTGTATGTTTTGTAGGCCAAGAGAGCAAAAGAGCATAATTCATGCAATTCAAGCATGTTAAGGCCTCATTTGGATGCATGGAATACACTTGAGGCATTTGAAGCAAAATGGTGCAAACGTGCAAAAACTGGAGCCTGAGTTAGAAGTTCATTTCGGACTTATCTTCTTCATCCGAACTTGGATTGGGCCAATACCTGTGTGGTTGGATCAATGACATTCTGAAATTCAAAACGGACATCTTAAAGTCATCATTTGATTCAGGCCAACCCAATTCGTGAGCCCATGGAAATACACATCATGCTGACAGGAAGATGAGCTCATTGCATGCTTGGTCATGATGAGCTAGGCATGAGCTATTGGTTTCTGAATGGAAGCTTGGTCATGCTGACATGAGGATGAGCTAGGGCTGCTAGTGGGATTTAGTGGAGTAACCATTTCTGATTATCTAATGCAAGTGTGTTAGGTCATTGCCATATTCAATTCAGATTTCCCACTCCCCTCTCCCTATAAATACCACTTCCATTCCACATTCAACTCAGAAATAGAGTTCCATCATTTACACTTCCATTGTACACAAAGAGAGGGAAAGTTGAGAGTCACAAAGGGAGAGAAGGGAGAAGGCAGCAGCGCTGGGAGGCTTTGGCCTCCTAGCAGCCATGGAGATGAATCTTTTCCATCTCTAGCATGCTGTCCTTATCTTCTTCTCCTCCCTTTGTCTTTTATTTTCTTCTTGTATTTCCTTTGTTTTACTTTGTTTTTCTGTTATTAGTTTTAATAAACATCTTGCTAGTCTTGTATCATGGTTTGAGTTTATAAAGTTTGATGTCACTCATGAATTCTTCTTCACTATTTTAATGGAGCTGTTTTGCATCCTTTGATTGATCACCTAAGGTTTTATGCGTTATGCTCTTGTTGGGAAGGTTTGGGGATCATCTTCATTCCATTCATTAGCAACTTATGTGATTTGGTTTCTAGGTCTCCTAATGTAAACACCATGCTTGGGGTCCTTGTGATGTTCATGCAATTTGATCCAAACACCATGGACTTATTTGTGAGCATCTTCATGAGTGAATAAAATTTGTTTACTTGCTGCCATAACATGATTAGAACAATTAGGGTGGATTCTAAAACCTCACCATCTTGTCTTAGTTCTTTTCTTTCTTCTTGTTTTGTTTCTCTTGTTTTCATTTCTGTTTTGTCTAGGAAAACTGAGTTGGATCATTCAATCACCAATCCCTGTGGAATCGACCTCGCACTTACATACGCTAAACTACCAACGGTTCGTGCACTTGCGAGTATCACAAGTTGAGGATGCAACTGAATCCATTTTGGTGCAGGTGTATCTACGCAACAAGTTTTTGGCGCCGTTGCCGGGGATTGGTAACATTGCTTGATTCTATTTGGTTTTCCTACTTTTTATTTATTTTTATCTTTTTTATAACTAGACAGTTTCATGTTTTAAAGTTAATGAGGATAATTGATAAGTTGTGTTTGTAGTCCAACGGACAAGGACAATTGCCTGACAAGCAAGAGAACTGGGTTTGAGTCCCAAGCTTACACAACACAAAAAACAAAAAAAGGTTCAAGTAGCATGTTGATTATTTCTAGTTTATGGTTTCATTCACTTGCTCTTAATTAAATATCTTGTCCAAGTTTACATAAACACCATATGACTCTTGGACTGATTAGTGAATGAATGGGTAGATATTGAAGACAAACACCATGTTTAAATTCTACTTGGTTCTTTATTGTTCTTCTTGTTCTTAATGGGTTCGGAATTTGTGTTTAGACTAAACACCATAGCTAAATGCTTTTTCTGAATACTTGATTAAAACCACACACCATATGGATAATCATATTTGAGAAAGAACGAACTCCATAAGCTAGTTTGATTTACTTTGATGCTTGTTACTTTGAAGCATGGAATTAGATGTTTGTGGTGAAGTTGAATCCCTAATCTTGTTGTGTTAGTTTAGTTTATCATTTTCATTTAAGTTATGGTTTCCTAATCCAACAAATCTGAAATTTTGTTTCAAGTTTCCTTGTCTTTCTTTAAGCATTTCTGAAGTAGCTCAATAAGAAAGAGGGAAAGAGAGGAGACAACCCAATCCATAGAAACATGGAGTATGGAGTAGCGGAGAAGTCGACCTCCAGCCTGCTATGGCCAACCACTCTCCAGCTAATCACTTCAAAGGGAGCATTCCAATCATATCTCTTTCATTTGTATAACTGCTACTCATTCTTAGTTGTGTCTCATTTTCTATTTTGTTTTTGATATGGTTTTCTTTTCCTTGATGTGGGAGAAACATGATGAGCAGCTGACCCAAATACTCAAAGAAGAACATGTGCTGCCATACTATGTGCATTACCCCTCTCATTGTCTTCAAGGGGAAGTTCTAAACTCTCTTTCTTTTATTTCTTTCATTTCATTCCTTTACCCTTGTTTTCATGTGCATTATTGTATGCTTTACATGGATTCAAACATTGAGGTCAATGCTTCATTTAAGTTTGGGGGTGAGGAAAGTTTTTTTTAGTTTTTGTGTTTGTGTCTGAAAACGTAGGCTTCTTCATTGCTACAAAATTTTTATTTTCTGCTACTGTTTTGAAAGTTTGTTCCGCGTTGTGTTCTTCATTTTTTCATGCTGAATCTAACAACATTAAGAACGTTAAATTTGACCAAGTGGTTTGAAAGTTACATGTCAAAATAGATTATATGTTGAAATTGAGCAGAACAGCAATTTGAAACCTCACGTTTTTCTTTTTCTGTTTCTTTTCTTTGAGTCATTTTCAGTTTTCCTTCCCACACCAATGATAAATCATGAGTCTAACTTCTAATATGGCTCTTAGGAATTTGATAAGCATTGTGTTAGGTCTGAATCTTATTCTTTTGCTAGCTAAGTCTCACATAATTATGTTTGAGCTTTCTATGCACTTTAGCCATGATTATACAACTCTTGCATGTCTTACCCAATTGTATGCATTTTTGCTTGTGTGATTCACTGGAATGTTAAGTTATAACTAAGATATGATTTAGGCCATCTTTGTTAAGCCTCTTTCTTTTTCTTCCATCAACCCATACAATACATATTCCATTGTAAACCCCTTTGTGCCCAAACACTTAGCCATTTCTTTCTATCACCTTATCATCCATTAAACATCCTACCATCTAGGGGACTTGTAGAGTATGATTGTATTTGAGATTGTCATGTATTCAAGGCAATGAATGAGCTAAAAAAAAAAAACCAAAAGAAAAAGAGAAAAGAAGTGTGGCCAATGTAGTCACGACCCTAGGGTGATATAAGGAGAAATCAAGGCGATCTAGGGTGAAGAGCCGCAAAATTGGGCCAAATATTATACAAAGTGTGTAAATGTCAAAATCAAATTGTGAAGTGATTCAATTGCAAAATCTGGTGTTGTGAGCTCTTCAATTTCTGTGCCTTACATTTCAAATGTCAATGATCTTGTTTACATGTCATGCTCTACTTTGTTCTTTAGACCTTGTGTTTCCATATCCATTCCTTTTCTAACCATTACATTACATCCATGAGTAAAGTCCTATTGATTTTGGTTTAGCTTGGCAAACTTGTGTTCATTCTTGCAGGAATTCATATCGTTGTTTCAGAAGCATGAGTTGTATCTTCATGGCTATTTCACACACACACCTTGAGCATGATTTTTGTGAGATTGTGGTAGCACTTGAATAATGTTTAGAACTTCCTTAGTGCTTGTTTTGTTTCTTGTTGAGCCATGTCTATGAAGTTTAAAATTTCTGTTCGGTTGGAAGGTTAACGTTTTTGTTTTTGTTTTGTTTTTGTTTTTTGTTTTGTTTAGACTAACAAATCGATTAAGTTTTTGACTACTTTGTTTTGTAGAGTCAGTAAAACGTTTGTGGGTATCGTCTCTGTTAAACCCTCAGGAGACACAACTCCTCCTACTAGGGATGCCTAGAGGTTTAAATGCTTGTTGCATACGCTCAATGCAATCGAGTTACCTACGAAAGTCGTCTAGTTAACTTCTTATTTTGTTTTGTTTTTATCTTTGTTTTTGTTTTGTTTTGCTCGAGGACTAGCAAAATCTAAGTTTGGGGGTGTGTTAAGCTCATAATTTCATACATATACATGCTCTATTTACTTAGTTCTTTTGCTTAGTTTCCTATAATTCTGAGTTATTTGCCTCTCTTTGTATGTTTTGTAGGCCAAGAGAGCAAAAGAGCATAATTCATGCAATTCAAGCATGTTAAGGCCTCATTTGGATGCATGGAATACACTTGAGGCATTTGAAGCAAAATGGTGCAAACGTGCAAAAACTTGGAGCCTGAGTTAGAAGTTCATTTCGGACTTATCTTCTTCATCCGAACTTGGATTGGGCCAATACCTGTGTGGTTGGATCAATGACATTCTGAAATTCAAAACGGACATCTTAAAGTCATCATTTGATTCAGGCCAACCCAATTCGTGAGCCCATGGAAATACACATCATGCTGACAGGAAGATGAGCTCATTGCATGCTTGGTCATGATGAGCTAGGCATGAGCTATTGGTTTCTGAATGGAAGCTTGGTCATGCTGACATGAGGATGAGCTAGGGCTGCTAGTGGGATTTAGTGGAGTAACCATTTCTGATTATCTAATGCAAGTGTGTTAGGTCATTGCCATATTCAATTCAGATTTCCCACTCCCCTCTCCCTATAAATACCACTTCCATTCCACATTCAACTCAGAAATAGAGTTCCATCATTTACACTTCCATTGTACACAAAGAGAGGGAAAGTTGAGAGTCACAAAGGGAGAGAAGGGAGAAGGCAGCAGCTGGGAGGCTTTGGCCTCCTAGCAGCCATGGAGATGAATCTTTTCCATCTCTAGCATGCTGTCCTTATCTTCTTCTCCTCCCTTTGTCTTTTATTTTCTTCTTGTATTTCCTTTGTTTTACTTTGTTTTTCTGTTATTAGTTTTAATAAACATCTTGCTAGTCTTGTATCATGGTTTGAGTTTATAAAGTTTGATGTCACTCATGAATTCTTCTTCACTATTTTAATGGAGCTGTTTTGCATCCTTTGATTGATCACCTAAGGTTTTATGCGTTATGCTCTTGTTGGGAAGGTTTGGGGATCATCTTCATTCCATTCATTAGCAACTTATGTGATTTGGTTTCTAGGTCTCCTAATGTAAACACCATGCTTGGGGTCCTTGTGATGTTCATGCAATTTGATCCAAACACCATGGACTTATTTGTGAGCATCTTCATGAGTGAATAAAATTTGTTTACTTGCTGCCATAACATGATTAGAACAATTAGGGTGGATTCTAAAACCTCACCATCTTGTCTTAGTTC
Source organism: Prunus fruticosa (assembly GCA_018703695.1). Lineage (NCBI taxonomy): Eukaryota > Viridiplantae > Streptophyta > Magnoliopsida > Rosales > Rosaceae > Prunus > Prunus fruticosa. The sequence goes on from CM031917.1 coordinate 31,933,597, forward strand.
TTTTCTTTCTTCTTGTTTTGTTTCTCTTGTTTTCATTTCTGTTTTGTCTAGGAAAACTGAGTTGGATCATTCAATCACCAATCCCTGTGGAATCGACCTCGCACTTACATACGCTAAACTACCAACGGTTCGTGCACTTGCGAGTATCACAAGTTGAGGATGCAACTGAATCCATTTTGGTGCAGGTGTATCTACGCAACACTTCCACATCTTTTCTCCGGACCATTTTGAGTTTCAATATTTTCAAGTTAGGTGTTGTACTAAGCATGTAGGGCAGGAAATCCTAGGCATAGTTGTGTCCAATCTCCAAGGTAATTGTTCTTGTGACAATCATTGATGGAAATATGGTTGCAAAACAGTTCTCAGCTGCCATTTCATTAGTAGAAAGTGAGCACATTAATAAGAAGCACATCTCTCAACTTGTTCTCCCATAAAAAGTATATTATGGCAGGAGGTTTATAAACCCAAACTTTACTTACATATAATAACAGTAGAAAATACTTTTGTAAGTATCTTACCTCAAGACATCCATCTCTCACAATCATCGACTTGGAAATTGGTGCCACCCTAGTAATAGTAGAAAATACTTTCTTCGAAATATCCCAAAGTTATATGCCACTAAGATGTTCTTTGGCCTCAAAAAATCCGCTATTGAATCTCGCTTCTTGAAGGGTGGGCAACTCGTTGATCTCGAAAGTTACAAACACAGTCTCGTCAATTCCAAGAAATTCCAATCTTGGTGCATGAATATGAAATTCATAACGATTGATAGCAGACCAGTACACATCTTGACCTTTATAAAGATTAAGTCTGATAACTAGCCTCTTGAGGCTAACAGAATTTACCAAGAAAGTCTGTTTCCTTGGCGGCTATTCCACCACACTCCCTTCGATCCGCAAGTCTTGAAGCATTGGACGCATGTGGTAAAATCCTAGTATGGATGGATGTAATGGCCGAGACATGTCTACATGTACTTTATGCAATCCCGTGTATGTTTTAGGAGGGATATCAATTACGAGTCCTTGACCTATTTTCAATACCCTTATAACTATGCTTTGGAACACCTCCAACGGTAGAGTAAATTCCAAATTCTCATGACAAGCAACTGATATGTCCAAGACAACCACCCTTTTTTTAACGACGACATGAATGAAATCTTTCAAGTACTTGGGCGTTGCATACTTCCAACACCTCAACTTGAAGCTGAGCAAAGAAGTATGAAGAAGTTCTTCATTCACACCCTTCCAAAAGGCGGATTCAGAGGCTGCAGAATAATCATCACTTGAACCAAGTCTCCAACATTCTTGCAACTTTGTAGACAACATGTCCTTTGCCGAGAGGTGAGACACGATTTGACAGGGAATTTCATCTGGAATCAATTATAAATATTTCATTCTTTCCAAGATAATTTTTTAGAATATATAATAACATTTATTTTTCTTTATTCAACATTTAAGAAAACGGACTCTCACATAATGGTTGCGGGAAAAAGGAGAATTTTTGGTTATGTTGATTATATTTTGTATTAACGGAATATTTTGGTAGGTTGGTATACAATTTTATAATAAGGATTAAATGCTTAAGTTTACAATGTTTTTCAAGAAATTGAGGTAGTATTAAAGGTATGGTTTTCACAATGGTATGCTAAGGTACAAATTTAATAGAATTATTTTCAAGTATCAATTGGTATATATGCACACATACAAAGGATTTTGGTGCTTGGCATTATTTTCTAAAACAGAGGGGTTATTTATGTTGAATATAAATTATGTTAAACACTTTGTTTTCATCCACTCACATTTTATGTTTTGTTCCCCCCAAGTTCTAAATATCCGAGGTCAAGACCACCATGTCGAGGTATCGCCACTGTTTGCACTATAGGAATTCCTCCTTCATTTTTCACTCTTGACCTTTTATTTTTACCCGAGTTGTAAACTAAATCCTTAGTTGCTCTACTTGCTCGTTTGAGTTTGGGTAGAGGGCGTGAAGCCCATTTGAATAATTTTAGCTGTTGTGCGAGCCTTTACCTTGTGTATGCTGAAAGTTGGGATTATTTATGTACTTGTTTGCATATATTGTAATTTGGGAATTGTTCCAATTACAGGGGAGACTCTGTTGAAATTTCGGCAAAAGTAAAAAGGTTTATTTGTTTAAATTGGGGTTAAAAGCTTTTTTAGTGAAGAGGGTCCGTCATAGGTTAGATGTTGGATGGGATGCAGGGTTCGTCCACGGATTCCGAGGGGGGGATCCGGGATGGTCCCTGTTAGAAACTCATAATCTCAAAAGGTTCACTTGTGATTATGAAGTAAGAGGTTCAACCTAACTGTCTATATAGATTATGTGGTACAATTGTATCACAAGCAAGGACTCGGATGATGAAACTCAGCTTTTGCATTTGAGGCTAGGTCATATGAGTGAGTGAGGCATGCAGGAACTACACAACTGAAAGCTGTTGAAAGATGTTCGTAGCTGCAAGCTAGAGTTCTGCAAATTTTGTACCATGGGAAAGCAATCTAAAGTAGCTTTCAAGCAGCAAGACAAAGAGGAATGAAGCACAGGTCTGCTAGACTATATTCACACAGGGACGTACGGGGGGCATCATTGATCAAATCAAAGGGTGGAGCTTGCTATTTCGTGACCTTAAGGTATGGGTCTACTTCATGAATGAGAAATCTGAGGTGTTCACCTAATTCAAAGAATGGAAGGTAGAGGTAGAGAACCTAACTGGAAGGAAGATCAAGATTCTAAGCAGTGACAATGGTGGTGAATATAAAGACAACAAGTTCCTTAAGTTTTGCAAGAACAAAGGCATTAAAAGGCACTTTATCGTGAAAAAGACAGCCCCACAAAATGGAGCTAGAGAGAGGATGAATAGAACTCTTATGGAGCATGAGAGATGTATGAGGGTTCATGTAGGATTGCCCGAGCCATTTTGGGCTGAGTCAGTTAATCATGCTGCTTATTTGGTTAACCGATCGCTTTTAAGAAATTTTGAGTTCAAATGTGCAGAAGAGGGATGGTCTAATAAGTCAATTAATTATACTAATCTTAAGGTGTTTCGATGTAGTGCATATGTACTTATTCCAAGTGATGAGAGATCCAAGTTGAAGCCTAAGTTAATTGAATGCATCTTCATCAGATTTGAGAGCGGTGTGAAGGGCTTCAAGCTTTGGGATCCTATGAACTAAAAGAAGATACTCAGGAGGGATGCTGTGTTCAATGAGAAGACCATGCCGATGAACAAAGTCAAGAATTCAAAGGCAAAAGAGGATGTTGTTGAGAGAGAAACAACCATTGAAGTGCCACTCAGGAAAATGGTCAGGTAAACTTCACAAAAACAGCCAACTGAAGACATTCAAGAGGAGATGGAGTCTAACATTGAGAAGGAAAATGATGAGTAACAACAACAAACTCTAGAAGAATAAAAGGCTCAAGAACAGGTGGATCCATCATCTATAGCTCCGTTAGATCCAGGAGCACTACAAAATAGAAGCCCTTTTGCAAGGGCATTTTGTCATTGCAAAAAGCCTTTTGCCGTCGAAAATACCCTTTTTCAATGGCAAAAGTCCGTCGAAAAGTCGTCGCTAAAAGGCCGGTTGCAAATACTTCATTTCCGACCATTCCGTCGGAAATAATGTATTTCCGACGCCCATGCTTCGTAGCTATTGCTTAAATTTCTATCGGAAATGGATTTTTAAAACAACCCTACATATTTATTTCCAACCATACATGTGGTCGTAATTACTTATTTGATTGTCGGAAATAGTTATTTTATCGTGATTTCTTGTTTTTACGAATTCATATTTACGACCAATGAGTGTCGTCAGAAATACTTTTTCCGACAATGATACATTATTTGTGAGGGCTAGATTTCGTCATAATTATCATTACCAACCAAAAGAGTTTGTGGAAAATATATAATAGCTCGTTGGAAAAGAGTATAACAAAATATTTCCGATGGGCAAGTTACGTCGGAAATATATATTTCCAACCATATTTATTCGTCACAAAGTTTGTCGCAAATAGATTAATCATGTCGGAAAATATTTTCGATGAACAAGTGGTCGGAAATATAATTGTTTCGACCCGATTATGTTGTGGGGAATGTTGTCGGAAATAGGCAATTATTGTCGGAAAGTATTTCCGATGATAAAGTGTTTATTGGAAATATGCATTACCTAGAGGGAAATGCAATCGAAAAATATAATTATTTTATTAAAAAAATTATTAAAAAGAAATTTGAATTATAATATTTGCCAAAAATTGTTTTCTAATCATCCGTATTTAATTGGTAATAAAAAGAAAAAAAATCATACGACACCATACTATTACTAAAATTTTAAGCGTTCAATTAAAATTATTCTCAATAGTTAAAATATAAACAATCCCCATCATCCTTAAAACATATAAGCAATCCGCAAATATATCAAAACCTTGAAATTCAAAATACATATTGTAGCAAAATACAATTGATGTTGCACTACTCGTCTTCGAGATGAGCATCTGAACAACTTTCTACATTGTTCTGTCGAATAAAAGATAATAATTAACAAGACATAAATCGTTTGAGAATAAAAATAACAAATACAATATTTAACAGTGAGCAAAATATTGAAATGAGAAGAAAAGAGTTCACCATTGAAGCGGATTGTCTTGAGCGTTCATAAGTGTAGGCTGCAACCAATGATCAACCAGTTTAGACCAAACATCTTGAGATATCCCTAATGGGCAATGAGTGTATCTATCACCAGTAGTCTTGTATTTCTTAAAAACGCTATTTCTCAATAACAACATCCAATCGGAATATCGCAATTTAATATGTTCTTCAAATGCCTCCCTCATCTCTTCTTCTGAGCATGTGTGTGTATATCCTGTTGCGTTAAAGCGATCATACAGTAAATCCATTTGAGTTGATGGAAATGTTTTAAATGTTGGCCATGCTCCATTGATAGCTTGATAAAAAAGCACTCCTATAGTTCGCACAACTTCAGTGGTTATAATCCTGAAAATTTAAACCAAATTTAAATAAATAAATAAAAATGAATCTACACAAGAAATGGCTAACTTTGCAGGCCTTCTACATTACCTTCCTGTTGGACAGATTTTACTCTATCTATTTCTCGCAAGTGCACGAACCAATTATAGTATAGGAATGCAAGCACGAGGTCGTTCACAGAGACTTGGATGAAAGACACTTATTACTACTACTTAGACTCACAAGTAATCCTAAGACTAAACAGAATTTAAATGAGGTTGTGTTGAGTTTGTTTTGAGTAACAACTACAAAAAGGAAAAGCATATAGCAAGTGATTGAAAACTTCTAAAGGGAATGCAAAATAGCAAGTAACCAGCAAATAGATGTTTAGAAAATGTAGAGACAAAGGAGACAAGCACTAGGGTTTCAACTTCTCCATGACAATCCAATTTCAAGCAACAAGTTAACAATCACCTAAGTTGGTTACAATTTCTGGAGTTCGTTCTTTCTTATGTATGATTATCCATATGGTGTTTGGTTTTAATCAAGTACTTAGAAACACAACTTAGCTATGGTGTTTAGTCTAGGCTATGAATCTGAATCCATTAAGCTTAAGAAGAACACAAAAGAACCAAGTAAACATTTAAACATGGTGTTTGTCCTAAATGCATTACCCACTCATTCACTAATTGGTTCAAGAGTCATATGGTGTTTATGTAAACTTGAACTAGATAACCAACATGCATGTGTTCATAGTGGCCAGTTATTTAAACATGCATAAAGATTCAACTAAGAACAAGTGAATGAGACCAGAAAATTAGGAGTAATCAACAAAGGATAAAATTAACTTGAAACATGAAATTGTCTTGTCAGGTTACATTGAAACCGTAGCTATGGATTTAGCTGCTCATAATGAGAAAGAAATTAAGACAGAAATGAGAAAACATAATGAATGCAATAAGAGTAGAAAAACCCCTTTTTCTGAAGTTCTTGTGGTGTCCAAGGCTTCTCCAAGTGCTTCTCCACGTCTAATGCTTCTCCAAGAGCTTTCTCACGTCTAGAAGGATGTATGAAGGATATGGAGGTGATTTGGGATGAGTTTGAGTGAGTGGTGATGGCTGAGAAAGATGAAATTTGTAGGGAAATAGAAGAGAGGTTTGCTGGAGTTGTTTTGGTGATTTTGAGGCTGTTTAGAGCTTTTGGTTGATTGCTGGAGTGTTTGGGATTGTGAGAGTGTTTGAGGATAATTTCTGAATGTGTTTGGGAAAATGATGGAAATGTGTTTGGCAAATGAGGAGAGTGTGGAGGATGGCTGGAGTGAATTGTGGGGTTGTGAATCCCAGGATTTTGCACCTAGAGTGTATGGGAGTGTTTAAGGATGGATGGAGAGGGTTTTGTGGGGTTGTGAAACCCAGGTTTGCACACCTTGAATGTGGAATGGAAGTTGTATTTATAGGGAGAGGGAAGTAAGAAATCAGAATTAATTATGGCAATCACCTAACACACTTGCAATTGAAAATCAGAATGTGGTTGCTGCACTTCACCAACTAATCCCACCAGCAGCCATAGCTCGTCATCATGTCAGCATGACCAAGCTTCCATCCAGAAACCAATAGCTCATCCTCATGTCAGCATGACCAAGCAAGCAATGAGCTCATCTGCAAGTCAGCATGATGTGTATTTTGATGGGCTCACGGATTGGGCTTGGATTACTCAATTGATACGCTTGAGCTGTCCATCTTTAAGTTCAGAATGTCTTCTTTCCAAGAACATGTGAATTAGCCCAATCCAAGCATAGATGAAAAAGATATGTCCGAAATGAAATTGTAACTCAGTCTTCAGTTTTTACACATTGTTTTCACCATTTTACTTCAAAAGCCTCAAGTGATACCTAGAGCTCAATGAACTGAATGACAAACACAAAAGAGGTTAAAAGCACAAGGTTAACTAAAAAACATAACGAAATCATAAGCTATAAGGGTATAAAATGATATACAATTCTGAACCGAACACTTCCTCTACGTATTACAATTGGAGTGCCGTTTCCATCTTTACCCTTAGCCTTCCCTCTACCTTATTTTATTCCAACAGTTGAACCTAAATGAGATAGATCATATATCCCTTAAGCAAAATTTTCAGAGAATCTTTGTTCGTTATTTAATTGAAAAATTAAAAACTCATATAATAGAAATACAACTAAAAAAATAACATAAAAAGGAATTTAATCGATAATAACACGCAAATAACTCATACATGTTTGATTTGTCTCTTCCATTTCGCGATCATGTGATGCTCTATTATTGCTCTTTTTCTTTTTTGCCATGGCTACCATCTATAATCACAAAAGAACCCATGTCATAATTAAAAACAAACATAAACCAAAAATAGTACTTTACTTTGATAAAGAAACATAAATCAAACATAAAGAACTCATGTCATGGCATGTTTGATTTGTCATAATTAAAAACAAACATAAATTAAAAGAACCCATGTCATTTGATAAAGAAAGGGTGCGTGCGTGTATATCTGCTGCTTTGTATTATTGGGCATGTAGCTCTTCTTTATATCTACAACATTTGAGACATAATACATGTAGCATGGGTACTGGTTCCCTTTTCACAATAATGCATTCCAATATTGGTACATATATAACAATACATGCCTAGACATTGACAGTTTAACTGAAAAATTGAGAAGAAGGGAATTAAAAAGAGGCTTGAGGGGCAAAACAAATAATTAATTTGGGCTTTCCCCCATTTTTTTTGGGCAAGCGGGAGTTTAATTGCTGATGTGTTTAATATATTGTGGTTAAATTAATTAATTAATTTAAGATAATAAAACAAAGGGCTTTTTTTGGGGTTTTTCTTTTCCAAAAGAAAAAGCTTAAGCCACAACAGGTTCGTTACTTATATATATACAGTAGTCATTGGAGATTTGTCGCTATGTGATCTATATATATATATATATATATATAATCTGTTACAAAGGGCTGTAGTCAAGCTTAAGCCACAAAGGAATATAATATGTTATCTATCTATCTATCTATATATATATATATATATATATATAATATCTATATCCTTCTGAATTTAAGATTTGTCGCTATGTTATTGAGAACCAATCAACCAAAGAAAGAATGATTAACAAGAAAGGTCAATGGAGTTGGATAAGTTTTACATTTCATAGATCGCAATATTATGCAATTCTTATCTTCACTAAGAATTGCTCCTAGACGTCCAACAAGATTTGAAAGATGAACTCATAACAATTGAAATTACAATTAAAATCCTTTTGGTTATTGTTAGAAGAAACAGACACAACCTTATAAGAAATTGGAAGAAAAAGAAAAAGATGAAGACATAAGAAGAAGAGAAGAATACCTAACGAGTTGGCAAACTAGAGTTACAACCTAGACCTGGGTGAAGACTTCCTTCTCTTTTCTCCTTGATGATATTGCTGGTGTAATGAAACCTCCTGCGTGAAGACTTCCTTCTCTTTTAAAAGCATGATACCCTTTGTCCATACAAAAAAAGTTGATGCAATGATTTATTCAAAGAAAAGGTGGTGGCTAAATTATTCATGAACTTAACTTATCGAGGTAATATCCTGTTTTTTTCTTTCCTTTCCTGTTTTTTTGGCCCCATTAATGTTTTGCAATCTAGGGTGCAAATACTATTAATCGTGACAGGAAATGCAAACCCAAATTTAATGACCTGTTTAATAACATGCTTGCTTCAAATTTAAATTCTAACAACTAGCTCAAATATTCTGCCAAATGAAACATTCCAAAATGACAATAAAATTAAAAACTTCAAAGTCACTCTAAAATCCAAATCAAACATAAAACTATGAGGAGGAGGCATAAAACTGAAATTCACAATTCTTTTTACCAATTCAAATAAACAATTCGGTCCTCTAGAGTCTAGACATACATTTAGAGTTTAGGGATTAGGGTTTAGGGATTAGAGTTTAGGGTTTAGGGTTTAGGGTTTAGGGTTTAAAATAAATTTAAAGAATGCTCCCTGCTTGTTATTATCTTAACTACTCACGCATATTTAACATACTTTTCATAAAGAGTACAAAAAGCTGAAGCGTTTTTCATATTCTTGTCCTCGGCTGCCCGAGTTAATATGGGGTTTTTGTTTTGCAATGATGTGAAGATATCATCATTTGTCTTTAATGATGCTGTTTTTTGCACTTCATTTTTCCTATATTTAACATACTTTATTTCATTTTTACTAGGAGATTTTGGTTGAGACCACTTGAAGAGCTATTGGACCAGCCAACTATTTTGGTTGAGACCACTTGTCTGTTTGTGACAATAAAGACAAAAATACTTAACGAGAGTGTCTCTTTGCTCTCATGCCAAAGTAGTGGATAGACAATGTGCAAAATTATATATGTAAAACAAGAAAACTACTGTAAAAGTCCCAAAAGGTCCCCTTTCACGCCACCATTATTTACAGAAAATGATTCTCTTCTCTTTTACATGATCTGAAATGCCTTTTTGCCTATTGGGGCTTTTCTTTCACGCCTTTTCATAAAAATTGGGGCATCAACGCCTTTTCTTAATTATGTTTCTATCTGTTTCTCTTCTTTTCTTTTCTTTTTTTCCTGCATTTCCCTATCCAATCTGACGTGTTTTCTAACTTCGCATTTCACAGTCAAAAATAGAAATTCGTAATCACTCCGCATTTTCTAACTTCGCAATAGAGAAGTTCCCTGCAACTCTTAATGTACAAAAACTATATGTTCTCTACACTATTCAAATTCAGTCTAGAAAGTTCAGTTACCTAAGTAGATGTATTACCTTTTATTTTTCTGGATTTTCTAATCTTTTTACTATTTCCATACAGTCAAAAGTTTATTCCTAGGCAAGGAATAATCATTATAGAGCATATGTTCCAACAACAACAAAAAAAAGCCAAGGAATAATCGTCTTCAATTATGGATAGCTATTAATGATCTCATGTTACTAAAATAAATTATATCCACACTTTCATCTTCTCATCCCTAATTGAAGATTCATATGCAGATAGGTAAAAATTAGAAAGCCATTGAAGTAGTAACTGTGGCTTGCATTGATATATCACAAGTTCACAACATGTCAAAGAACAAGTGGTCAAAAATATAATTGTTTCGACCCGATTATGTCGTGGGGAATGTTGTCGCAAATAGGCAATTATTGTCGGAAAGTATTTCCGATGATAAAGTGTTTGTTGGAAATATGCATTACCGAGAGGGAAATGCGGTCAAAAAATATAATTATTTTATTAAAAAAATTAATAAAAAGAAATTTGAATTATAATATTTGCCAAAAATTGTTTTCTAATCATTCGTATGTAATTGGTAGTAAAAAGAAAACAAAATCATACGACACCATACTGTACTAAAATTTTAAGCGTTCAATTAAAATTATTCTCAATAGTTAAAACATAAACAATCCCCATCATCCTTAAAACATAAAAGCAATCCGCAAATATATCAAAACCTTGAAATTCAAAATACATATTCTAGCAAAATACAATTGATGTTGCACTACTCGTCTTCGAGGTGAGCATCTGAACAACTTTCTATATTGTCATGTCGAATAAAAGATAATAATTAATAAGACATAAATCGTTTGAGAATAAAAATAACAAATACAGTATTTAAGAGTGAGCAAAATATTGAAATGAGAAGAAAAGAGTTCACCATTGAGCGTGCATAAGTATTTGAATTGTTTTCCCTCATACTTTGAACTAGATCTTTCAATTCATACAGCACACTTTTCAAGTTCTTCACTTCCTCTTTTAATTTCTCATGCTCTTCTTCACGTTCTAAGCATATACGTTTATTACAACCTTGGTTATATGAGGGATACACATCTTTTGTACTATAGCCACCACCCAAGCCTAGGATACGACCGTGACTTGGCCCACCAATAACCTCCTTGTATATATCCCAATCATCTACTTCATTCTCGTCTTCCGTTGCATCAATCTTTTTATTCTCCATTTTTTCCTTAAATGAAATAGTAGAAATATAAACATGGATATAAAAAAATGTCATGTGAATAATTTTTTTTTTTAAAAAAAAGAGAGAGAAACAAAGTAGGGGCAACGTACAAAAAGTTCCTTAGCCTTTTCACTTGGCCAACTTTCTTCTCCTCCATTCTTAGGCTTACTTACATGGAACTTTTTGAAACAATCAATTGGGCTCGGTTCAATTCCAGTTCGATCAAGCTATTAAGATTTAAACCATGAAGTTTGTTATGACCAAATTTGGAAATAACCACTAAAGGAACAGTCAACAAAAAGCAAAAAGCAAATGGATATTTTTACCTCATCTTTTTTGTACTTTTCCATTGGAACAGAACCTATCGTATGCACAATCGTGGATTTCGCCCTATTAGACTTATTTCTTTTACTTTTATCCTGCATGAAAAAAGTAAATCATAACCTAATATCAACTTAGTGAACCCATATAAGGCATCTATAAATAAACCAAATCATACACTAGCCAGTCATAACAATATTATTTTAAATTGAGTTTTTACCTGCCATGTAGGCTGCAACCAATGATCAACCAGTTTAGACCAAACATCTTGAGATATCCCTAATGGGCAATGAGTGTATCTATCACCAGTCGTCGTGTATTTCTTAAAAACGCTATTTCTCAATGACGACATCCAATCGGAATATCCCAATTTAATATGTTCTTCGAATGCCTCCCTCATCTCTTCTTCTGAGCATGTGTGTGTATATCCTGTTGCGTTAAAGCGATCATATAGTAAATCCATTTGAGTTGATGGAAATGTTTTAAATGTTGGCCATGCTCCATCGATAGCTTGATAAAAAAGCACTCCTATAGTTCGCACAGCTCCAGTGGTTATAATCCTGAAAATTTAAACCAAATTTAAATAAATGAATAAAAATGAATCTACAAAGAAATGGCTAACTTTGCAGGCCTTATACATTACATTCCTCTACGTATTACAATTGGAGTGCCGTTTCCATCTTTACCCTTAGCCTTCCCTCTACCTCTTTTTGTTCCAATAGTTGAACCTAAGAAAAAAAAAATACAAATATTTGAAGTAGTAGCTTTTCTAGGGGAGCATCCTTTAAAGATGTGTGTTTATATATTTTAAACCTCATATATATATATATATATATGAATAAAAAATTACCTTCTCCATTTGATGGTTTAGTTTCAAAAGGCATGTCTTCCATTTCATTAACATGTGATAGCTCAATGAGGTCATCATGTTGGTCTAAGGAAGGTCTAGATGACTGAGGATGTGTAATGTTCGGATGCTCTATTCTGATTCTTTCTCTTTCTTGCCCTGGCTACAATTTATAATAGAGCAAAAAATTGGAAATTAATAGAGAACTAATCATATAATTGAAATACATAAATGCAAAGAAAATTCAAAATAAATCATACATGTTTCTTGCATTTCGTTATCATGTGATGACTCATTGGAAATATGGCGATCTAAGGAGAGTCTAGATGACTGAGGATGTGCAGTGCCTGATGCTCTATCTTGACTCTTTCCCTTTCTTGCCACGACTATCATTTGTAAGAGAAATACAAACACAAAACATAATTGAAAAATTAAAAACTCATAAAAAAATAACAGAAACAAGAATTTAATTGATAATAACACGCAAATAACTCATACATGTTTGATTTGTCTCTTGCATTTCGCGGTCATGTGATGCTCTATTATTGCTCTTTTTGTTTTTTTGTCATGGCTGCCATTTATAATCACAAAAGAACCCATGTCATAATTAAAATCCTTTTGGTTATTGTTAGAAGAAACAGACACAACCAAATAAGAAATTGGAAGAAAAAGAAAAAGATGAAGACATAAGAAAAAGAGAAGAATACCTAACGAGTTGGCAACCTGGAGTTACAACCTAGACCTGGGTGAAGACTTCCTTCTCTTTTTTCCTTGATGATATTGCTAGTGTAATGAAACCTCCTGCGTGAAGACTTCCTTCTCTTTTAAAAGCATGATGCCCTTTGGCCATACAAAAAAAGTTGATGCAATGATTTATTCAAAGAAAAGGTGGTGGCTAAATTATTCATGAACTCAACTTATCGAGGTAATATCCTGCTCTTTTCTTTCCTTTCCTGTTTTGTTTTGTTTTTTTGGCCCCATTAATGTTTTGCAATCTAGGGTGCAAATACTATCAAATATTCTGCCAAATGAAACATTCCAAAATGACAATAAAATTAAAAACTTCAAAGTCACTCTAAAATCCAAATCAAACATAAAACTATGAGGAGGAGGCATAAAACTGAAATTCACAATTCTTTTTTGCAATTCAAATAAACAATTCGGTCCTCTAGAGTCTAGACATACATTTAGAGTTAGGGTTAGGGATTAGAGTTTAGTGTTTAGAGTTTAGGGTTTAAAATAAATGTAAAGGGTTTAGGGTTCAGGGTTTAGGGTTTAGGGTTTAGTGATTAGAGTTTAGTGTTTAGAGTTTAGGGTTTAAAATAAATGTAAAGGGTTTAGGGTTTAGGGTTTAGGGATTAGAGTTTAGTGTTTAGAGTTTAGGGTTTAAAATAAATGTAAAGGGTTTAGGGTTTAGGGTTTTAGGTTTAGTGATTAGAGTTTTAGTGTTTAGAGTTTAGGGTTTAAAATAAATGTAAAGGGTTTAGGGTTTAGTGATTAGAGTTTAGTGTTTAGGGTTTAGGGTTTAAAATAAATGTAAAGAATGGGTTAATTATTCGATGCCACAAAGTATGGGTTAATTATTCGATGCCACAAAGTATCTTGGTTGATGAGGTGTTTGTTCCACAATGAAAGTTATAGTTTTGCGAAAGTCTCTAACAAAATGCTCGAGCTAAAACTAAAAGTGGTAGAATTATAAAGGTCATTCATTCATTTATCTTTTGCATTGATGTGAAGATATCATCATTTGTCTTTAATATGCTGTCTTTAATGATGCTGTTTTTTGCAATTCATTTTTCCCGTACTTGATTTCAAGCCACTTTCTCAAAGTGGACTAGCTCTCTAAGAATCGAACTACTTTGGTTGAGACCACTTGAAGATGAAAGGTAAGAGGTCAAGAGATGTTATGTCCAAATTTGAGAGCTTTTGGACCAGCCAACTATTTCGGTTGAGACCACTTGTCTGTTTGTGACAATGAAGACAAAAATACTTAACGAGAGTGTCTCTTTGCTCTCATGCCAAAGTAGTGGACAGACAATATGCAAAATTATATATGTAAAACAAGAAAACTACTGTAAAAGTCCCAAAAGGTCCCCTTTCACGCCACCATTATTTACAGAAAATGATTCTCTTCTCTTTTACATGATTTGAAATGCCTTTTTGCCTATTGGTGGTACGCTATTATCAATCTTTCAAATCCCTTTTCTTCATTTTTTTTTCTTTCGGTTTTAATGCCCAACTTGGAAACCATCAGCAGAGACACGTGTATAGCAATCTTTGTAAGAAGAAATCAGGTTTTGTGTTGTGTGTGCAGAAGGATTTTTTTCTTTCTTTGGCTGGCCATCACGTGGTTTGGCATGTGGTCATTAATTGAAGGTCGCTGGCCTTCCCTTGATGGAAATTGCATAGGATTGCACTTTTGACTCCCCCTGTTACATTCTATGCACTTTTCTTTCACGCCTTTTCATAAAAAATGGGGCATCATTCACAATTGAATGTTAAAAACACTCCGCATTTTCTAACTCTTAATTTACAAAAACTATATGTTCTCTACACTATTCAAATTCAGTCCACACTCATTCACAACTGAATGTTAAAAACAAATTTGATTTCACTTCAAACAGGCTGCATTAAAAAAAACAAAAAAAAAACATTTTTTTTCTCTTCTTCTTCTTCATCCTCTTCCTCATATTCTTCATCATCATCTCGCCATGGTTCATAATTCCACCAAAGGAGCCTTTAGTTTTGCGCTTCTGAATATCCTCTTCCGGATTTTCACGCATCGCATCTCGGGGCTCATCACTTGAGCTCCCAAAAATCACTCTCTTAGCTTCAGCAAAACTAGAGTCGTCATCTCTGCATTTGCGTTTACTCGGTCGCTCTGAGGCCGTTGGCTGTTTTTGCGTTTCTTTAGCATAAAAAGTTACCAGTTTTGATAACTTTTCATTTTCTGCCTGCAAAAACTCAGCTGGCGTCGGTGCTCCTCTTTCCTTTTTGCCCCCAATTTTTGCTCTCCGTCAACTGAGCTTTTAGAAATTGCGTTTCATGAGTTTTCGCAATGAGGCGATGCCCCACACTTGCGATACATGTAGCACTCTGCACGCCCATTGCCACGACATCACTCACTAGGCGGTTATCATCTCTCATTCCCAGGATGCGCACATCTCTGGAGTCACTAGACTCCTCGCAACTCCAATGGCAACATCGTTGTCAAGGAGTAACGAGTCATTGACGGTCACGGGTCCTCGTGAAGACGCAAAATAGGGCACCCAGATTGGTGCAAGTGATTGCACCCTTGTCTGTGTTGGCGGAGCTAAATTAAGATCCAGAGAAGAGTGGAAGGAATAAGACATTATCTCTACTTTGCTCTCTCTCAGGTTTTCTTCTTTGCTTTCTCTCTTTCTTCTTTCCTCTCTCTCTTTCCTTCGCTTATAGTTTAGAGAAACCCTAGCAATTAAAGCTTCAACTATCCCCAAACCATGTGTTGCGATGTGCACGGACGCGTTCAAGAAGTCATCTCTCCTGTACTTTCCATGACGCTGTAATTGTCTCTACTTTCCATGACGCTATAATTGTCTCTACTTTCAATGACGCTGTAATATCTGTGATTGCACCATAAGCTTGCTAAGCCTTGGGATCAAAATCCAAATCTTTAAGCTCTCTGGATATGATCAACACCAAATTCGAGCAACAACCCTGACGGCGGTTTCGGTGACCAAGATCCTCGCCCGAAAAGAAGCATCACGGCCACACTCAGCATTAGATCCAAGAAATGGAAGCGTGAGTAGTATTTAAGCGTTAATGAGTTCATAATGGTCCTTTTAAAAAAAAAAATTAACCCTGAATTATTGTTCTGGTTTTTTTTTTGGATATTATTATTTAGTTTATTCAAGGAGTGTCCCTGCCCAAAACCCAAGCAGAGGGAAGGAACTGAGCCGGGAATTAGGTTTGGAACCATTCCAAGTGAAATGGTGGTTTCAAAATAAGCGCAACCATATGAAGGTATATAATGTTTTGTTCATGACACGTTTTTAATTAAAATGGGTTTGGGAATATTTATTTTTCCTTTTTGACAGACTCAGCTAGAGCTTCATGAGAACACACAACTTCATAATGAAAATGAAAAGCTTCGTGCCGATAACATGAGGTAAGAGAAGCCCTAATAGAAATTGGGAAATAACTTGGTCTGTGTAAAAAACAGACCTAACAATTAAGTAATAAATAATACATAACTCAACAACTATTAAACAGAGTAGTAGTACACGACAAATTTCAATAATTCTCAAATCAAATAGAACAAACATGGTCCACACCAAAGATAAAGCCAAACTGAAAAACATAAACATAAAGGAAAGGGAGGGAAAATGTAATATACTGCAGTTTAGAGCGCCAAAATGGAGGGCCCGATGAAGAAATGGAGGGAAAGGGTTCTGTCAGGCGGGTTCTGCCAAAATACAACCACAAATAATATTTTTCGTGCTTTATATTGTCTGACACAAATTTGTGATTCACGTCCTATAGTAATAGAAACTTGATGTGGCTAGCTCTGTTCCTGTTGCTTCCTTGGCAGCGTTCATCAAAACCCAGTTTGGGAAACTCGATATCTTGGTATGTATATGATCATAGCTGCAGGTTTCTTGAAAAAGTTTCTGCCTTTTGAAGGTTACTATTAAATTGAGTGGCTGGTCTATATCATGCTTGCTTATTGTGTCCACTTCCAGTTGTTGATCTATATCTCACTATGTTTGTCACTCTGTTTGTTTGAGTTCTTTACGTATATGATATGAACTCTCCGTACAATTTACAAGTACCCAAGAAAGATCAGTGGCTGGAGTTCAGGGCTTCAATGCATGTGCTCATGTGAATATTTCAATTGATCTATGGTTTGGCCAAAGATCTATTTCGATATCTTAGTTTTAGCTTACCTAACAATTTACATTGGTATTGAATTGATTGGTTTCTAGGCTGTGGTGATAATTGGGTTTAGGCTTATTTTCTTCTTCCTTTTTGACTTGCAGGGCAGAGCATTCTTGTGGCTTCTTCTTCAATTTACAACAGAACTATTCCATTTTGGCACTTCTATGACTAAGTAAGAATTTGGTATACGGTATATGCATATCAAGGGTATATGTGGCTTTCATTTTGATGTCTTTGATATAGTTTTAATATCTGAATTTTTGGTCATTTGTTCTATTAATATTAATTGGAACTTATTTATGTAGAGAAATGCCTGTTGATAAATCTTGGATGCAATCTGGGAGGTCTTCAGAAGATTATTTTGCAGGAGTTGAAAGTTTTCTTAATTATGCATACAACCATGTTAAGCTGGATGATTCTAAGATCTTTTGTCCTTGCTCTAAATGTAGTAATAGATATAGACATCTGAGGTATGAGGTACACAAGCATCTTCTTTATAACGGAATTAAACTGACTTATACTACATGGTATTTGCACGGCGAGGGTCAGGATGAGGATAGTGATGAAAGTGATAGTGACAATGATGGACATGATGTGGCCAGTATGGAACAAGACGATGATATGCATGGTTTAATAGAAGAAGGTTGTCCACAAGATCCAAATGGAGATGCACACAAGTTTTACAAATTGTTAGAAGAGGCAGAACAACCATTGTATGCTGGTTGTGAGTCGTATTATAATTTTTCTTTTGTTGTGAACCTGATGCATATCAAGGGTATCGGTACTATGAGCAATAAAGCATTTGGTATGTTGCTAACATTGTTGAAAAATGCATTTCCTTTTTGTGAGAAGTTACCTATAACCACCAACAGTGGAAAGAAAATTATTTCAGATTTAGGTCTTCATTATGATAAAATAGATGCATGCAATAATGATTGCATCATTTATTATAAGGAGCATGCAAATGCAACGCAATGTCCTACATGTAAGCTTTCCAGATGGAAGAGACAAGGAAAGGGCAGCAAAAACAAAGGTAAAAGGGTTCCATGGAAGGTGCTTAGATATTTTCCACTCACACCAACACTTCAAAGATTATTCATGTCATGCAAGACAGCTGTAGATATGAGGTGGCATTTTAAGGATCGTGTAAAAGATGGAGTGTTGAGGCATCCGGCAGATTCTGAGGCTTGGAAATTGTTTAATCAAATTCATGAGTCATTTGGTATGGAACCTCGAAATGTAAGACTTGGTTTAGCAACATATGGATTTAACCCTTTTGGTAACATGAATTTGCACTATAGTATTTGGCCAGTTCTCATATACCCATATAATCTTCCTCCGTGGATGTGCATGAAGGAGCCTTATGTTTTCATGACTTTACTTATTCCTGGACCCAAGGGTCCATGCCATGACATTGATGTATATATGAGGCCGTTGATAGACGAGTTGCGAACATTGTGGGAAATTGGTGTTGAAACGTATGATATATATGCAAAGTAGAATTTTCAGATGAGAGCTGCACTTCTTTGGACTATCAATGATTATCCAGCATATGCATACATGTCATGTTGGAGTACGTCTGGCAAATTGGCATGCCCATATTGTGCATCTGATACTTCGCATCGTCGGTTATCTCATGGGTCTAAAACATGTTATTTGGGTCATAGACGATTTTACGTCTGACCACGTATGGCGTAATCAACGAAGCCAATTTGATAATACAAGGGAAAGAAGACTTGCACCCAAGAGACCATCTGGTGATGATGTGATAAATGAACTTAGTGAATTAAGAGAAATAACACATGGCAAGAATGGGAAAAAGCATACAATACTTGGGTTTGGAAAAGATCATAATTGGAAAAAACATTCGATATTTTTCCAATTTCCTTACTGGAAAACACTTTTGGTGCGTCACAATTTAGATGTCATGCACATTGAGAAAAATGTATTTGAGAATGTGATTGGCAGAATGATGAACATTGATGGTAAAACAAAAGATTCTTTAAACGCTCGTCTTGATCTTCAAGAAATGGGTATAAGACATAGGTATCATCCAGGAAGAAGCAGATAATGGTAAGCTCTATTATATCCCAGGTGATTATACATTGTCAAATGATGATAACAAAGCTTTATGTCAATGGTTAATGGAGTTGAAAGTTTCAGATGGGTAATCTGGAAATTTATCTCGATGTGTGAATGCTTCATATGTAATATTTCTGGTATGAAAACTCATGATTGTCATGTGTTCTTAGAGAGATTACTTCCATTTGTGACGCGAATTTATTACCCAAAGATGTAAGTGAGCCTTTAATTGAATTATCATACTTTTTCAAGGAATTGTGTGCTAAAGTTTTAAGAGAAGATGACTTGAATCTTCTTGACAATCAAATTGTCATAACTCTATGCAAGTTGGAAAAAATATTCCCTCCTGCCTTTTTTGACATCATGATTCACCTAACTTGCCACTTGGCATGGGAGGCAAAGATGGCCGGTAGAGGACAATTCAGGTGGATGTATCCTGTGGAAAGGTAATCTCAATGTTTAGATATTAATTTTATTCACAGTTTGTTTAATTGCTGATGTATGATTCTCTAATTTAGGTATTTATGATGTAATTAGGTATTTGCATAAGCTAAAGACTTATGTTCGTAATAAGGCTCATCTAGAAGGGTCTATTGCCGAAGGTATCCTGGGAGATGAGTGTTTAATATTTTGCTCTCGCTATTTGCATCGAGTTGAAACTAAGTTTAATAAAAGAGATAGAAACGACGATGGAGGTCAACTGTCATATGATACATCTCCGTTATCTATTTTCTCAACACCTGGTTGAGCTTTTGGGAAAGGTGTACTTAGAGAGATGAGCATTGAACTTCATAAGACTGCCACTCATTATGTCCTACAAAATTGTGATGAAGCTTTGCCATTTGTCCAGTAAGAAATCTTCAACACTATAATTCTTTGTGTATTTAATATGTTACTATTTATTTAGATCTAATATGTCACTGTATTAATTTGAATATAATTATTTGTTATGTACGCAGAGAACATAAGAACATTCTAATCCAGTCTAGTGTTGATAATGTGGAGGAGTCACATAGGCTTCAATTTTCAAACTGGATTTCTAAAAGGGTACGGATAATATTGTATTGGAAAAACTATTGACTGTCATAGATGTTTATTTAAAAATATTTTTTCCTTTCTATGCAGGTCACAGAACTATACAACGATGGTAAAGTTAGTAAGCAAATGCTTTCTTTGGCTCGAGGTCCTAGAGGCGAGTAACTTACTATCCTGGTTATTATATTCGTGGTTTTAGATTTCATACATTGCAGCTTGACGAGAATAAAAAAACACAAAATAGTGGAGTTATGGTTAAGGGGGAGAATCAGATTGACGATGTGCCTTGGTATGGAACCTTAGTAGATATTGTTGAGCTCCGTTACACAGAAGGAAATAGAGTTGTATTGTTCAATTGTGATTGGTATGACACAACACGAAAAGGAACAGGTTACAAGATAGATCGTTATGGAATAATCACTGTTAATACAACACGCAAGCTAAATACTCAAGAGCCATTCGTACTAGCAAGCCAAGCAACCCAAATTTTTTTATGTGAAGGGGGTTAAAAATAAAATTTGGAGTTTTGTAGTGGAAACAAATCCAAGAAACGCTTACGAGATGACTAGTGATGAGAGTGACCCATACCAAGAAGCAGAGACTCAAAGTCAAAGCATGCATTCCATCCAAAATGATGTTGATGACAATGAAATTGATTGAAGAAGGGATGTGATTCAACTTACAACTCTGGGATGAGTTGTCATGTAATTGTGATTGTCTATTTTTTTTGTGATTGTCTAATTTTTTTTTTTTGGATTGGCTATTTTCAGTTATATATTTTGGAGTGTGATTGATTATTATCAATCAAATTGTTTTTACTTATTCTAATGGGAAATTGACATTCAAACGTTTTCCTAGAGGACATATTTCTGCTCGAAAATAGTCAAACAATTCAGACGAAAGGAGAATCCCTCGGAAATAGTCAAGCAATTCCGACGGAATAAGAAGCCCCTCGGAAATAGTCAAAAAGTTCCGACGGAATGAGAAACCCCTTGGAAATAATCATCCTATTTCCGTCAAACATACTTTTGGTCGTTAATAAAGTTGGCGCCAAGTCTTCCCGCCAAATAAATTACATTTCCGACAACAATAGAGACTTTTTCCGAGGGTATTTCCTTTGTCGGAAATAAATTTCAGGCCAGTGACATATTTCCAACGGACAACATTTTTTGGTCGGAAAAAACACTTTTACTGAGGGAATTTCGGGGCCTCGGAAAATATTGGTCGGTAATGACCTCTCTTTTGTAGTGGAGAACCATCAAACCTCCTTAAAGGTTTGGATGGGACAATGACACATTTCACTATGCCTTAAACTCTAGTGAAGAAGAACCAACCACGTTCCAAGAGGCTGTTGAGAGTAAGGAGCGGGAAAGTTGGATGGGAGCTGTGATGCAAGAGATGAAATCTCTACACCAAAACTCAGTTTGGGAGTTAGTTCCTGAACCCAAAGATTGCAAAGTTATTGGCTGTAAATGGGTGTTTAGGAAGAAAAAAGAACTGCATGAGAAGGGCCCTACATATTCAAAGCACATTTGGTGGCCAAGGGATACTTGCAGAACGAGGGAATTAATTATGTTGAAATCTTCTCTTCGGTGGTGAAACTTACTTTTGGTTTTGCACAAAAGATCCAAGGAATGGAGATAAAGAGAGACAAAGTTCCAGGCAGGTTATGGCTATCACAAAGTACTTGATAAATTCAAAATGTTGGATTGCAAGCTCGTGTCTAGTCCTTTGGCAGGGCATTTTAAGTTAAGTGAGCAAAGGAAGAAATGAGCAAAGTTCCATATGCAAAGCTTGGAAAGGTGTCTCATGTATGCACTGGTTTGCACACGCCCCGCACTTAGCCGAAGCGGTTAGTGTGGTGTCAAGGTACATGACGAATCCAGGAAAACAACATTGAACGCAGCACAATAAATTCTCAGGTACTTGAAAGGCACCAAGAGGTTTGGGATATTGTTTGAAAGATAACAAGGAAATGAATGTGTGTCGGGTTATGGGGATTCTGATTATGCAGAAGATTTAGACAAGAGGAGGTCTACCACATGATATGTCTTCACCTGTGGTGGAGGACCGATTAGTTGGTGAGGAATGCTACAATCGATTCAGTGCCTTGTCTACTACCAAAGCAGAGTATGGGAACATCATCATGTGGAAGGTTCATGTTAAGCTCATAATTTCATACATATACACGCCCTATTTACTTAGTCCTTTTGCTTAGTTTCTTAGAATTCAAAGTCATTTACCTCTCCTTGTGTGTTTTGTAGGTCAATAGAGCAAGAGAGCATAATTCATGCAATTCAAGCATGTTAAGGCCTGATTTGGATGAATGGAAGAAGAGCTTAAAGACAAATCCAATTTGGGCTACACTCCCTTGTCAGTCTAGTTTCGTAGGTCACGTTGCAGGCCTCATTTTAGCAACCTACATAGCTCAAATGAGGTGATTTCTGATGGTGGGCAAGTTAGGTGAGTTGATTCAAGTGGCTCAAAGTCTTCATTTTCTTCTTCTTCTTCTTCTTCTTCTAAGGATTCTGAGTGCGTAGGACTCGGTTTCAGCCGCACGAGTATTGAGGATTTTGTTATGCATGTCTGGAAGCCCAGTCCCCTGGTGGGACGGCTCGTTCCTAGCCACATGGTTGTTGAGGATTCCTCTGTGTGGTTCAACCAAATGATCCCTGTGTTGGATTGTTTTCCCTAGGTACATGATGATGGTGTGAGGTATATATATACACACATATACATATACATATTAAATATATATGTGGATTCATTTTCAGGTTGAGATTCTTGAACTTGTGCTTCGTGAGTACTCTGCACATGAATGAACGTTTGATTTATAGTTTGGAAAGTGAGAATTGATATGGGTTTTGAGCTTTTTTATGTTGAAAACTACGATCGGTATTATTTTGTGTCATAATGTAATTGGTTGAATTTGTTTTTGATTTGATGTTGTGAATACCAAAATCTATCGAATATACAAGCAAGTGGATATGGCACTTGTAGCTCCATCTTGGAAAGTGTTGTTTGGCAACATAAGCGTTGGATAGGGTATGGTTGCGGGAAAGAATTGATAAAAGGAAAGGAACTTATAAAGTGTTCAGTGTGTACCTTGTCAAATTTGAAGTTGTAAATGAATCTAAATTTAATCGTTGATATTTCTTTAAATAATCGTTCGTGATTGTTGATATAAGAACTACATGTGGCTTGATCCCTTACTAAGGGGTACGTATGTAGCTTGGGGTTTAACCTAGGTGCAGCCGCAAAATAAACTGTTTAAGCTGTGCTTGTATTGTTCTAAGTGTGGAAATGAATTTTGGAAGAATAAAGTTTTTTCTGATTGTTGTTACGATAAGTGTTACGGGTGTATGAATTTACAAAGAAGTTCAAAAATAAGAACGTTTTAGAAAATGTTTGGTTATGAGGCCAGAGGCCTGTTTGTTTGTTGTGTGTAATGTACTTTGTGCATGCTGAAGTTTGGTGATTTTAAATTGGGTTTTTGAGAGGTTGAAAATTTTGGTAAAGTCCGTTTTGCAGGGGAAACTCTCGCGAAATTTCGGTAGGAGTCTCAGCCTTCTTTTCCTTTGCTTTAGGTGAAGAGGATGTTTGTAATTAGTAAGTGTGCCCGACATCAGTTGGATGTTGGAAAAACCTCAAGATCCATCACGGAAATGATTTAAGAGTTAACTTTTTATTCGGGGAAGATTAAATTATTAGAATAAGAGGAAATAAGTTTAAATGAGAAAATAAATTGAAATAAACAATAAAATAAAATGATTTGAATTAATTAAGGTTTTTGAAAATTTAACATATTATTTAATATTAAAAAGGGGCAAAAAGGTCATTCCAAGTTCGGGGAAAGAAATTGGGAATTCCAATTGTACCATTCTGTAGAGCTTTTAAACGAGTCCATAGACACGTAGTGGGCTCAAATCCAAGTTGTATTGAAGAAAATACAATGAAATTACATTGAGGGGCAAAATGGTAATTTCAAAATCACGATTTTTTTTTTTTAAAACCTTCTCCTTCTCTCTCCTCTGGCTCTCTCTCTCTCTCTCTCTCTCTCTCACGCGATAACCCCCTCCTGGTTTTCCCTTTCGACAGCCCCACCACCGCCAACCACCACATCCGACCACCAATAGTCGCCGGACCGGTCCGAGAAGGAGCAACTTCACTCTGCCACCAAGCCCGACGCCACCCCCGCCGCTCTACCGCCGTTGCGTCAGGAGAAAAACACAGAAAACTGGCCGAAATTTCTGAGTTTTTGGCTGGTCGTTTCTTCCTCCTCCGGCCGCCAAATTGGACGAATAAGGTATGGATTTCCACCTATTTTTCATGCTCTAGCTGATGGTTGGGTAAAATTTGAGAAATTTCTAGCTTAGGTGGGTTATTTTACAACCCAAACTTTGGCCGGTTTTGGATCTGCGATTCCGACCACTTCCGTTCATTTTTTGGGGTAGGTCCAGGAACAAAAGTGGTTCCGAATGGGGTTTTACACCTAGGGTAGGAATCGTGGCCAGCGGCTTGGAGTTTTTTTGGCCGCCGGAAATTACTCTCGACACCCACACGCTGCCGCGCGTGCGCGCGCGTGTGAGCCAAACTTTGGACTAGCTGTAGGTTCTAGAATGATTATGTGGTCCTCACGAGCGCATAAGTAGTTTCGGATTCCAATTCGGATATCGTTTGAACCCCAAACGGATCTCGGCTATGGTTCCATTTTTGGGTTTGATACGTTTGCACTGTTCCGGATCGCAGCTAGTTTAATATATGTTGCCCTAGATAAGTCTAGGATCGTGTAGGAATGAACGGATTCTGAATTGGAATCCCGATACTCCAAAATCGCGAACCCTAGCGCTAGATAAACGTAACCATACAATCGTGCGATCGTGATCAATCCGACCGTTTGACTCGCACCAAACTTGCAAGGTAGGTTTAGAAGAGTGTAGTGAACCTATAGGCACTCCTGAATTTATGATCAGAGGTCATGGTCCCCGGGGCCCCGATGACCAAGTTTACGCAGTTTGACCTTTAAGTTCACCGTGAGTCTTCTGAGGTGGTGTTACTGTTGCTTCGATTCAGCTGCACCAAAATGGATTCAGCTGCATCCTCAACTTGTGATACTCGCAAGTGCACGAGCCGTTTGGTAGTATAGCATATGTAAGTGCGAGGTCGATCCCACGAGGACTGGTGATTGAATGATCCAATTTGTTTCCCTTACACAAAATAGAAATGAAAAAGAAAACAAATAAAACAAGAAAGGAAGAAAAGAAAATAACTCAAGCAAATAAGTTCTCAAGTTCAATTAGATTAATGGATTGATTCTAGCTAAAGTATGATTAAACCATGGTGTTTGGTCATAACCTTGTGTTCCTAATTCCCTAATTTGATCATTTGTTGTCTAACCTAAAATTAAGCATTAGGAACCCATTAAGCATAGAAGAACAATTTAAACAACCAAGCATGTATCTAATCCCTGTTGTCGAATGTCCATACATACTCTTCCTATTCATACTTCAATTCGAATTAAAGCATGATGTATACTCTTAATTCAAACCAAGATAGCTAACATGCAAGCCTAAATGGTGATCAATCATTCAAACTAGCATATTAACTTATAAGCATAATGAATAAGAACAAAAACCATAATTGAAACTTGGAAACTAATTAAACTTGAATACTTAAGAAAGAATGTACATTACAAATAAAATTAAAATAGAACTTGAAAACTTGAAGGAAAATTTAGTAAAATCATTTAGTTACAACAATTGACAACTTGAAAGGAAACTAAGAGAATTTGAGGGAGAGAAGGGAAGGGAGCTCTAGAGAAGTGTTTGAGAGCTCCCCCCTTGAGGTGTGATTTATGAAGCTTGAAGACTTCTCTATTTATAGGGCTAAGCGGGAGGAACATCATGATGAAATTCAACACCACCATTCCTTCTTTAATACAACCCATAACTCCCACCTCATCTTGTCTATGTTAGTGTGGTTGGAATCAAATGCATCTCATACTTCTTTTGCTGCACCTCAAAGCTTTCTTCACATGGGATTATCAAAGGTGTTCAATTGTGGCTGCTGGTCTGTCCTTGCAAGTGCACAAGATTGATGTAGTATAGCGTTTGACAAGTCCAAGTAGCGTTCCCACGAGGATTCCAAATTAATCTAATATTCAAATACCTAAATTAAATCTAACTGATACGCAAGTGAATTTGTAGAGATTGTTGTTGTGAAAGTTTATGAAAACAAAGAAAGTAATAAAAACAATTAGAATAAAAAGGTTGAATTTTAAGGTTGAAAAACAATGATGAAGGTCTAGGGTTTCGAATCAACCACAAGCAATCCAAGTTAGATTTCAATGCATTCAACAGATTCTTTCGATTCTTTAGATGATAATTCCCGTATCTAAGTCCTTGCAGGCACTCAGACCATAGTTTTCCTTAAGTGTAAGATTCTTTTCTAGTTCAGACAAAGATCATATACCCAATCCTGCAATCTATCCTGGTTAAGGCATAAATTTAACAAGTTGAATTCATTACGTTCTAGAAAACGAGAGAACCAAGCAAACCATTATTCTTTGTCAAGCAATAATGTAATTCACCACACTTAATCACAAGAAGCTAATTGAATTATATTGCGAGTTCTGCCTCAAATTCATCTTCCAATTTACTAGATGCAAAGCCCTAAGGTGATCAGTCAAAGAACTCAAACAAATAGCAACAATTAAAATAGTGATTAAACATTCATCTAAAAGAAACTTAGAATCCATTAAATAACATTAGAAATCATAACTATCCATGCTCGGGCGTCATCCTCGCCCTAGAGAATAACTTAGTTACTCATGTTCAAAGAAAACATATTTGAAAAACTATAAGACATAAAATAAAACTTATAGATTGTGATGATGCTCGAGAACTTGACGATGGCAGCGGCTCTGACTCTCCTTCAAACTCCAGCATAAGAGAACCCTAATTTCTGGTCTTCTTTAAATAAGGAACAAATCCTCTTTTGACTTGGTAACTATGCTTTCCTAGTTGGCTTCAATTGTCTTTAATGAGTTAGCATCCCAAATCCTACTAGATATAGGATCAGACCTTAGAAAATAACTCCACATCTTTGTAGACATTTCCCAAATGTGATTGACACAAATTAAACTCCAAGGATTGAACTTCAAAAGGATTATTTTGCAAAACCCGCAGGACACATTCTGCCCGAATTGTCTGTACTAAAGCGGCCACAACTCTCTCCACACACGTCCGAATCACGAACCTTAAAATTCTACAGAAAGCTAACATCCGTATCTTTCCAAAGATATAAGGCTCAACATCTGGTTCGCTCTAAGGAAGTACAATATATTCTGTCAAGTTGACTGTTCTGCACAGCACATTCTGCTCCCAGGATTTCACATCATATTTCAATCCCAAAATTGCTCCTTTTGCTTGTTTTTCCATCTTTACTCTTCAAACCTAGTAAAACGTAAAACTAAGTAAAAATGGACTAAACTCACTCAAGAACATAGCAAGAATCTAAGAGAAAGATGATAAAAATGTATGAAATAATGGTTATATCAGCTGCCTTTTGCTGCCAACCCATGTGGGTTTTCTTCACCTTTGCTGGAAAAAAACGATTCTTCTGAACTAGGCTTGGTGTAGGAGGGCCATAGATTTCAACACGTATCCAATGGGGCTGAAATTTGGATATGTTATACTAGACACCCATTGGAACAACTTCTATGAAGAACGTATTCCCATTGGAGCAGTAGAAGTGTAAGTTTTGGCCACTGCAAGTTGGCTGCCGAAACAGGGACTGAAATTGACTTCATTTTATTTCTTTTCTTTCTTTTGCTTCACATGCATGCACATGCTTTCTCTTTAATAGCTCCATCATGTACCAACTTGTTCCTTTAGAATTTCATAGTTGGAATGCCTCCCTACTTCACTCATTATGTTGGGTACAAAGTCAATTATAGCTAGGATAAGGCACATGGCAAAAAAGCTGGCAGCTGCAAATCCTGCTGAGCAAGGTTGAGTGTTGAACGGGCTAAGCACTCCACATATGTCCAATTGGGCTGACATTTGGATATGTTGTACTAGACACCCATTGGAACAAGTTTCATGATGATCATCACCTCATTCGAGCCCCATAGCATGCTCATCCAAGTCCAAGAAGTTGACCTACGAAACTGGGTTGGCAAGGAGTTGTAGCCAAAATGAGTTTGTCTTTAAGCTCTTCTTCCATTCACCCAAATAAGGCCTTAACATGCATGGATTGCATCATTTCCTATCCAAAGTCATCATTGTTACCTAAAGCTCAATGAACTGAAACATAAACATAAAAAGGATTAAAAGCACAAGTTTAACTCAAAAAGCACAAGTTTAACTCAAAAACATAACCAAATCATAAGTTAGAAGGATGCAAAATAATATATAAATATGCACCGATCAAATACCCCCAAACCTAGATTTTGCTAGTCCTCGAGCAAAACAACGGAAAACAAAGTTAAAAATAAAATAAGAAGTTAATTAGACCACTTTCGTATGTAACTCGATTGCATTGAGCGTATGCAACAAGCCTTTAAACCTCTAGGGATCCCTAGTAGGAGGAGTTGTGTCTCCTGGGGGTTTAACAGAAACGATACCCACAAACGTTTTACTAACTCTACAAAACAAAGTGGTTAGAAAACTTATTAGATTTGTTAGTCCTTAAGCAAAATAAAAGAAACACAAAAACAACAAAAATAATTACAAAAACAAAAACAAAACAAAAAAAGTAAAAATAAAACTCAAAACAATCTTTCCGAACATTTTCTGAAAAAAAATGACTCATGCACATGACTCAAAAGTTAAAAACTCAAATTTAGACATTATTTACAAGGCGGCAAAGTTCAAAACACAACATGCTCAAAGTGTAGTAGTGTGATAGCCAAATACAACAAATTCCCCAATCTTAGTTTTCACACAATTTCAAAAATCATACCAAGCACAAATGCAACTTCAAATCTCACCAAAGTTGTCCTCTCACAAATGAATCACTCAGAAGATGGCTACAATGCATCACTCAGTTATAAACATGATATTAGAGTTAAACCATAAGGGACTTAACTCAAAATAGGAAGATGAAGAACTTGCATTAATATGATCTCAAGAAGGATGCCAAACACTTAAAAGCAAGAAAATGCATGCAATTCAACCATATGACATTTAAGATCAATTTAGGTCTTTATTATAGGTTGTAATGGGGGCCAAGGGTGTAAGGTGAGTGAGAAATGAAAGGTATGGATAGTACAAAGTCTAAGGAACTCGTAATGTAAGAGCATAAAATAATAGTTTACAAGACTTCGAATCATCACGATTAGATTTTTTTTCTTTTACATGATCAAAACTCCTTATACCTTCATTTACAATGCTACATACTCCTTTCCAAACACCAACTTATTTTGAAGGCCCAAAAATAAATTTTCAATCAACCACCACATAATCACAACTTTTTTTTTTCACCAATTGAGTGAAGTTCTCTTCTTTTTTTTTCTTCTTTTTTTAATAGTAATATCCCTTCCCAAACTTAGCATGAAAAACACATCCGAATTAGAGCTCATGAGTTCCTTAGAAAGGTAAATATTTGTTTTTCGGGCTAAGGCGAGGAAATATAATTGGTAAAATGAAAGAAAAGGTTTACATGTAGGCTCAAAATGGTTAACAATAGAAAATCATGCTTAAGCATGCATAAGGTTAGCTTGAAAGGCACAAACGATCCAAAGAGGGCCTTAATATCATTTCTTAAATGTCATGAAATCAAATTGTAAAAGAATGAATGACTTTTAAGTGTTCAACCAAATCAATGAATAATGAGATCAAACAACAACATTGATGACAAGAAAATAAGAGTATGTGTATAACACTCATGAAATGAAGCACAAGGCTCAAAAGCTCACATTATATGGTTATATAAGTCTAATTTATGCTTGATACAATTATTTTGGTCATGCAAATCCTTTAATTGGAAAATTATGAATCAAATGGCAAGTGCAAAGAAGGTTTCAAACATATCATGCTAGAACGATGCCAAATTTATTTATTTATTTTTTTTTTTCAAATAAAAATTTACAAGGAAAAAAAATAAATAATAAATAAATAAAATTCAATTTTCATTTAAGCCATGCAAACATTTATCACAATCTCATCATAAGTGTTCGGAAAGTGACTCAAAACAAAACAAGACTCAAAATATAGAAAAATAGAAAAACAAGCAATAAATTATTATTATTATTATTTTTTAAGAAAAACCAAATTTACTTGGTAAACTCCAATTACCCCAAACCTAGAAATGAACATTGTCCTCAATGTTTAAAAATTAGGAACAAGCAATGTGATCGGTGCATATTTATATATTATTTTGTACCATTCTAGCTTATGATTTGGTTATGTTTTTGAGTTAAACTTGTGCTTTTAATCCTTTTTGTGTTTATGTTTCAGTTCATTGAGCTTTAGGTAACAATGATGACTTTGGATAGGAAATGATGCAATCCATGCATGATAAGGCCTTATTTGGGTGATTGGAAGAAGAGCTTAAAGATAAACTCATTTTGGCTACAACTCCTTGCCAGCCCAGTTTCGTAGGTCAACTTCTTGGCCTTGGATGAGCATGCTATGGGGCTCGAATGAGGTGATGATCTTCATGAAACTTGTTCCAATGGGTGTCTAGTACAACATATCCAAATTCCAGCCCAATTGGACATATGGGGAGTGCTTAGCCCATCCAACACTCAACCTTGCTCAGCAGGATTTGCAGGTGCCAGGTTTTTTGCCATGTGCCTTACCCTAGCTATAACTGACTTTGTACCCAACATAATGAGTGAGGTAGGGAGGCATTCCAACTATGAAATTCTAAAAGAGCAATTTGGTACATGATGGAGCTATTAAAGAGAAAGCATGTGCATGCATGTGAAGCAAAAGAATGAAATGAAATGAAATGAAGTCAATTCCAGTCCTTATTTCGGCAGCCAACTTGCAGTGTCCAAAACGTACACTTCTACTACTCCAATAGGAATACGTTCTTCATAGAAGTTGTTCCAATGGGTGTCTAGTATAACATATCCAAATTTCAGCCCCATTGGATACGTTTTGAAACCTATGGCCTTCCTACACCAAAACAGGTTCAGAAAAATCGTTTTTTTTTTCAGCAAGCAAAGGTGAAGAAAACCCACATGGGTTGGCAGCAAAAGGCAGCCACAAATTGAACACCTTTGATAATCCCATGTGAAGAAAGCTTGGAGTGCAGCAAAAGAAGTATGGAATGGAGTTGATTCCAACCACACTAACATAGACAAGTTGAGGTGGGAGTTATGGGTTGTATTAAAGAAGGAATGGTGGTGTTGAATTTCATCATAATGTTCCTCCCTCTTAGCCCTATAAATAGAGAAGTCTTCAAGCTTCATAAAACACACCCCAAGGGGGGAGCTCTCAAACACTTCTCTAGAGCTCCCTTCCCTTCTCTCCCTCAAGTTCTCTTAGTTTCCTTTCAAGTTGTCAATTGTTGTAACAAAATGATTTTACTAAATTTTCCTTCAAGTTTTCTTAGTTCCACTTTACTTTTATTTGTAATGTACATTCTTTCTTAAGTTTTCAAGTTTAATTAGTTTCCAAGTTTCAATTATGGTTTTTGTTCTTATTCATTATGCTTATAAGTTAATATGCTAGTTTGAATGATTGATCACCATTTAGGCTTGCATGTTAGCTATCTTGGTTTGAATTAAGAGTAGACACCATGCTTTAATTCGAATTGAACTATGAATAGGAAGAGTATGTATGGGCAT
Source organism: Prunus fruticosa (assembly GCA_018703695.1). Classification (NCBI taxonomy): domain Eukaryota; kingdom Viridiplantae; phylum Streptophyta; class Magnoliopsida; order Rosales; family Rosaceae; genus Prunus; species Prunus fruticosa. The sequence goes on from CM031917.1 coordinate 31,965,571, forward strand.
TCGACAACAGGGATTAGATACATGCTTGGTTGTTTAAATTGTTCTTCTATGCTTAATGGGCTCCTAATGCTTAATTTTAGGTTAGACAACAAATGATCAAATTAGGGAATTAGGAACACAAGGTTAGGATCAAACACCATGGCTTAATCATACTTTAGCTAGAATCAATCCGTTAATCGAATTGAACTTGGGAACTTATTTGCTTGAGTTATTTCCTTTTTTTCTTGTTTTATTTATTTTCTTTTTCATTTCTGTTTTGTGTAGGGGAAATGAAATGGATCATTCAATCACCAATCCTCGTGGGATCGACCTCGCACTTACATATGCTATACTACCAAACGGCTCGTGCACTTGCGAGTATCACAAGTTGAGGATGTAGCTGAATCCATTTTGGTGCAGCTGAATCAAAGCAACAAGTTTTTGGCTCCGTTGCCGGGGATTGGCAACATAGTTTGGTTCTATTTCTTTTCCCTACTTGTTTTATTTTATTTTTCATTTTCATGTTTTTCTAGACAGTTTCATGTTTTAAAGTTAATGACGTTAATGGACAAGTTGTGTTTGTAGTCCAACAGAAAAGGACAATTGCCCAACAAGCAAGAGAACTGGGTTTAAGTCCCAGCTTACACAACCCATTGGTGCTTGTTGCTTTGAAGCATGGAATTGGATGTGTGTTATTTTTCCTTTTCATTTTAGTTTTTATTTCCTAATCCTTTTAATTCTATTTCAAGTTTATGTCGTTTGTTTGAATTTGTTTAGAGTACTTAGTTCATTTTCATTTATGGTTTGTTGTTTCATGTTATGTTAATTTGTTTTTGTTTCTATTTCTTACAAGAATATCTTTAAAAAATTAAAAAATTTATTATAAAAAAAAAGAATTTTTTTTCATATGAACTCACTTATGGTAACTCCAGTGACCACTTCCGTCAATAGTGTCTAGGAGTTCTTTAGGCAACACCTTCGGTGTCTAAGAAGTTTGGGTTTTAAGCGGGACCATTGTGACCCCTCCAACCTTCCCGGATCCCCTGGCTGTGTTTTTTGAGGCCCTTAACTGGTCATCCGTGAGTTGCTTGTATATTCGTGTGTTTTTAAATTAAGTTTTTTTATTTTCTTTGTTTTCTTTTCTATTTAGTCTTTGTTTTTGTTTTTGTTTTTGTTAAGTTAGTTTATTTATTTATTTACGTGGTATGGTTAGTTAGTTTATTTCTAAGTGTTAAAAACGCATTTTTATTTCACTTCAACCTCTGCATTACAAACAAAAAAAAAGTAAAAAAGTAATTTTTTTTAAAATAAAAAAAACAACAACAACAACTTCTTCTTCTTCTTCTTCTTCTTCATCTTCTTCTTCATCATCTTCATCCTCATCATCATGGCATGCCTTTATTTGCTCTTACTTGTAGAATCTGCAGCAGCTATACATGGTCTTCATTTCTCTTTTGCAACATTTCTACATGCTGGTTGGCACTGGAGAGTCGCTTCTGGAGTCCGCCACCACAGCCTTCAAGGAAGCCACTTCCTCGTTCAGCGCGGCACACTCCTGTGTCCTCGCTAGTAGGCGCAAGCCTAGATTTGTGGCGGAGACCGCGTGTTGCACGGTTAAGTGTGGGACTCCTCCACTGCCACCTTGTCCGACCGCCGTGCCACATGCAGATGAACCGCCGGTGTGAGTCTTCTCACAGTCATACCTTCCGGCAGTACAGCTCTAATCGGCACCGCCTCAGAGAAATTTGAAGCCGAGCCGTGATGATATGTGGAGTTTGAGAAGACAGGAGTTGGAGGAGCCCTTATCCGGGCATTCGGTGGTGCAAGGGACAACTCAAGGTTGAGGTCATCAAGGTGAGTGCATGAGGATGACATTGTTTTTGTTTATGGATGTTTTTGATGGTTTTCCTTGAGTTTGCAGGAAGAAATGCAGGGTATCATCTGCTTGCAGAGGCGTTCTTTAAATAGACATATGCTGATGAGGGTGTCAACACAACTTCGGATTTTCCGGGCATGCTCGACCTAATCGCTTCAAGGGGGAGCACCTTTACTTTCACTTTACTTTACTTTTCTTTTTTTCCGTGTTTTTCTGGTGTTTTATGTTTTTGCCCGTTCCCTTTCGGCTATCATCTTTATTTTATTTTAGTTAGGGAAGTGTGCTTTCTTTTCTGTTTGTCGTCTTTGTTTGATTTAAGTTTGGGAAGTGTGCTTTCTTTTCCGTTTTCTTTTCCTTCTGCAACTTTACTATTTTATTTCCGAAACAGAATAACAAAAAAAAAAACAACCAAAAAAATAAAATAAAATAAAAACACCAATAATGCAGTAGAAATCACTTTTTCACAGTGCTCGGTGTCTCGATCATTGGAGCTTTGAGTTTGGCCCTCTGGCTGTCCTCTTCCTGGGATTCACGCACAGCCTCTTGGGGCTCATCACTCGAGCTCCCAAAGATCACACTCTTAGCTTGAGTGTAACTTATCTCGCGATCTGCTTGCTTGCGTTTGCCCGGTCGGTCTAAGTCCTCTAGCTGCTTTCACATGTCGCGAGAATCCAACTCTACCATCTTTGATAGGTTTTTATTCTCGTCCCGCAATACTTCTAGCTGGTGTCGATTCACCTCCACTATCCTTGCCATCTCCCTTTTCAAGCTTTTTATAACACTCTGACACTCTTCAACCATACTTCGCTCCACCGCCAACTGACTTTTCAGCACCTCTACCTCATGGGACTTCGCAAGTAGGCGATGACCCAAACTTCCGACACATGTTGTACTCTGCACGCTCAGTGCCAGGGCATCACTTGTGACCCGATTGTCATCCCTTGTCCCCAGCACACGTATATCTTTAGGAGTCACTAAATTTCTAGCCACTCCAATGGCAACATCGTTGTCCAGGAGTATTGAGTCAGTTCCTGTCACAGGCCCCGTGCGGAGGCAAAGTAGGGCATCCTCACTGGTGCCGCTGCTTGGCCCCGTGTCTGAGTTGGTGGAGCTAGGTTGAGATCCAACGAAAATGGGTAGGAAGAGGCCATTTGATTTCTCACTTTTTTTTTCTTCTTTCTTTTCTCTTTTGTGTGTTTCTGAGTTTGTGTGTTTTCCCCCTCTTTTTTTTTCTCTTTTATAGACTTAGTTTCTACTTAACCCTAGCCAGAGGCCATCTGAGTTCTGCGCGGCCCTTATGGCTTATCTCTATTTGTCACCGCACCCATTCCCCAACCCCCTTTAATTGCATTTTCACCTTTCACCACCTTCAAAGTGAAAATGTCGTCCCGTTTCACTCAAGAGGCCAATAATTCTGGTTTGGGAATGTGTGAGGGGCCTCTGCTGTGACACGTCCCTCACTTTGTTGCCCGTGACTCATAGGAGCCGAGACATCAGGGACCACATTATCTCTTTTCATAAATCCCGCCTTCGCACTCCCATTTCACGTTTCATTAAATAAAAAAATAAAAAAATAATAACAAATGTGTGGGCTTCGGATTTCTTTGTGGGTCGGGTTTTCACAGTTGTTTAGGTTTCAAAGTGGGTTAACTTCTTTTGGGTTGGGTTTTCAATCGTTTGGGTTTTGGTTTGCGTAAGACCGTCTATTTAGGGCTTTCTGTTTCGAGTGTTTTACTGTTTCGTTTCTTTTTTATTTGTTTGTTTGTTTTGTAATTTTGTAATTATTTTATTTTTGTATTTTAATTCTTGTGTGTTTTGTGATTTTTTTTTATTTGCTTTAATACCTTCATTTGTTATTTTTGACATTGCTTGTGCCTAAATTTTAAACATTGAGGACAATTTTCATTTCTAGGTTTGGGAGTATTGGATTGGTTTTTCTTTAATTAATTTTTTTTTTATTTGCTTGTTTTTATTTTTATTTTATTTTGTTTAAGTCTTGCTTTTATTTTATTTTGATTTTGATTTTATTCACTTTCCGAACACATTTGATGAGATTGTGATAAATGTTTGCATGACTTAAATGAAAATTGAATTTTATTTATTTATTATTTATTTTTTTTCCTTGTAAAGTTTAATTTTTTTTAAAAAAAATTTGGCATTGTTCTAGCATGATATGTTCAAAATATTTGCACTTGCCATTTGTTTCATAATTCTCCAGTTAAAGGATTTGCATGACCCAAAGAATTGTATCAAGCATAAATTAGACTTATATAACCATATAATGTGAGCTTTTGAGCCTTGTGCTTCATTTCTTGTCATCAAAGTTGTTGTTTGATCTCATTATTCGTTGATTTGGTTGAACACTTAAAAGTCATTCATTCTTGTGCAATTTGATTTCATGACATTTATGAAATGATATTAAGGCCTTCTTTGGATCGTTTGTGCCTTTCAAGCTAACCTTATGCATGCTTAAGCATGATTTTCCATTGTTAACCATTTTGAACCTACATGTAAGCATTTTCTTTCATTTTACCAATTATATTTCCCCACCTTAGCCCGAAAAACAAATTTTCACCTATCTAAGGAACCCATGAGCTTTAATTTAGATGTGTTTTTCATGCTAAGTTTGGGAAGGGATATTACATTTCGAAAAAAAAAGAGAACTTCACTCAATTGGTGAAAGAAAAGAAAAAAGTTGTGATTAAGTGGTGGTTGATTGAAAATTTATTTTTGGGCCTTCAAAAATAATTGTTGTTTGGAAAGGAATATGAATCATTGTAAATAAAGGTATAAGGAGTTTTGATCATGTAAAAGAAAAAAAATCTAATCGTGATGACTCGAAGTCTTGTAAACAATTATTTTATGCTCTTACATTTTTGAGTTCCTTGGACTTTGTATTATCCATACCTTTCATTTCTTACTCACCTTACACCATTGGCCCAATTACAACCTATAATAAAGACCTAAATTGATCTTAAATGTCATGTGGTTGAATTGCATGCATTTTCTTACTTTTAAGTGTTTGACATCCTTCTTGAGATCATATTAATGCAAGTTCTTCATCTTCCTATTTTAAGTTAAGTCCTTTATGGTTTAACTCTAATCTCATGTTTATAACTGAGTGATGCATTGTAGCCCTGTTCTGAGTGATTCATTTGTGAGAGGACAATTTTGGTGAGATTTGAAGTTGAACTTGTGCTTTGTATGATTTTTGAAATTGTGTGAAAACTAAGATTGGGGAATTTGTTGCATTTGGCTATCACACTACTACACTTTGAGCATGTTGTGTTTTGAACTTTGCCACCCTGTAAATATTGAAAAAAAAAACTCGCTTTTATTGTTAAAACTTTTGAGTCATGTGCATGAGTCATTTCTCTTCAGAAAATGTTCAGAATGATTGTTTTGAGTTTTTATTTATTTATTTTTATTTTTATTTTTGTTTTGTTTTTGTAATTATTTTTGTTTTGGTTTTTGTTTTTGTGTTTCTTTTATTTTGCTTAAGGACTAACACTTTTTTTTTCTTTTAAGTTTTCTAATTACTTTGTTTTATAGAGTAAGTAAAATGTTTGTGGGTATCGTATTTGTTAAAACCCTCAGGAGACACAACTCCTCCTATTAGGGATGCCTAGAGGTTTAAAGGCTTGTTGCATACGCTCAATGCAATCGAGTTACCTACGAAAGTGGTCTAATTAACTTTTTTTTTTTTTTAATCTTTGTTTTCCATTGTTTTGCTCGAGGACTAGCAAAATCTAGGTTTGGGGGTATTATAGGAAAATCCGTTGTTTTCCCTGTTGTAATGGGGCCAAGGGTGTAAGGTGAGTGAGAAATGAAAGATGTGGATAATACAAAGTCTAAGGAACTCGTAATGTAAGAGCATAAAATAATAGTTTACAAGACTTCGAATCATCACGATTAGATTTTTTTTCTTTTACATGATCAAAACTCCTTATACCTTCATTTACAATGGTACATACTCCTTTCCAAACACCAACTTATTTTGAAGGCCCAAAAATAAATTTTCAATCAACCACCACATAATCACAATTTTTTTTTCACCAATTGAGTGAAGTTCTCTTTTTTTTTTTTTTTTTTTTTAATAGTAATATCACTTCCCAAACTTAGCATGAAAAACACATCCGAATTAGAGCTCATGATTTCCTTAGAAAGGTAAATATTTGTTTTTCGGGCTAAGGCGATGAAATATAATTGGTAAAATGAAAGAAAAGGTTTACATGTAGGCTCAAAATGGTTAACAATAGAAAATCATGCTTAAGCATGCATAAGGTTAGCTTGAAAGGCACAAACGATTCAAAGAGGGCCTTAATATCATTTCTTAAATATCATGAAGTCAAATTGCAAAAGAATGAATGACTTTTAAGTGTTCAACCAAATCAATGAATAATGAGATCAAACAACAACTTTGATGACAAGAAAATAAGAGTGTGTATAACACTCATGAAATGAAGCACAAGGCTCAAAAGCTCACATTATATGGTTATATAAGTCTAATTTATGCTTGATACAATTATTTTGGTCATGCAAATCCTTTAATTGGAAAATTATGAAACAAATGGCAAGTGCAAAGAAGGTTTCAAACATATCATGCTAGAACGATGCCAAATTTATTTATTTTATTTTTTTTGAAATAAAAATTTACAAGGAAAAAAAATAAATAATAAATAAATAAAATTCAATTTTCATTTAAGTCATGCAAATATTTATCACAATCTCATCATAAGTGTTCGAAAAGTGACTCAAAACAAAACAAGACTCAAAATATAGAAAAAAAGAAAAACAAGCAAGAAATTAATTAATTTTTTTTTATATTTAAGAAAAACCAAATTTACTTGGTAAACTCCAATACCCTCAAACCTAGAAATGAACATTGTCCTCAATGTTTAAAAATTAGGAACAAGCAATGTCATAACAAGAAATGAAAGGTACTAAAGTAAATATAAACCACAAAAAACACAAGAATTAAAATACAAAAATAAAATAATTATAAAGTAAAAATTACAAAACAAACAAACAAATATAAAAACAAAACAAAACAGTAAGCCCTAAAACAGATAGTCTTACATAAACTAAAACCCAAACGATTGAAAGCCCAACCCAAAAGAAAGTTAACCCACTTTGAAACCTAAACAACGGTGAAAACTCGACCCACAATGAAATCCGAAACCCACATGTTTAAAATTTTATTATTTTTGAATTTTTTATTTTTTATTTTTTAAGATGACACGTGAATTGGGAGCCCAAAGGCAGGATTTCTGAAAAGAGAAAATGTGGTCCCTAATGTCGTCTCATGGTTAGTCACGGGCAGCAAGCAGGAGCCACATGCCGAAAGATAGAAGCGTCACAGATTTCACAAGCGGAAATTACGGGCTCATGGAAAGGCGCGAAGACTTTACTGAACGCGTCCGTTAAGAAAAGGCACGTCGTGATAAATGAGTTGGGTATGGTTGGAAAGCGAGAAGGTTGTGGGACTCAAGGAATGCTGGAGATTCAGAAAATGCTGACGCTGCAATGGCTAGGATTAAGCAGAAACTAAGTCTATAAAAGAGAAAGAGAAAGATGGGGGAAAACACACAACTAGAAACACACAAAAGAGAAAAGAAAGAAGAAAAGAAAGTGAGAAATCAAATGGCCTCTTTCTACCCATTTTCGTTGGATCTCAACCTAGCTCCACCGACTCAGACACGGGGCCAAGCAGCGGCACTAGTATGGATGCCCTACTTTTCCTCCGCACGGGGGTCTGGAACAGTCACTGACTCATACTCCTGGACAACGATGTTGCCATTGGAGTGGCTAGAAATTTAGTGACTCCTAAAGATATACGTGTGCTGGCGACAAGGGATGACAATCGGGTCACGAGTGATGCCCTAGCACTCAGCGTGCAAAGTACATCATGTGTCGCAAGTTTGGGTCATCGCCTACTTGCGAAGTCCCATGAGGTAGAGGTGCTAAAAAGTCAGTTGGCGGCAGAGCGAAGTATGGTTGAAGAGTGTCAAAGTGTTATAAAAAGCTTGAAAAGGGAGAGGGCAAGGATAGTGGAGGTGAATCGACACCAGCTAGAAGTATTGCGGGACGAGAATAAAAACCTATCAAAGATGGTAGAGTTGTATTCTCGCGACATGCGAAAGCAGCTGGAGGACCTAGACCGACCGGGTAAACGAAAGCAAGTAGATCGTGTGGTGAGCCCCAAGAGGCTGTGCATGAAGCCCCGGAAGAGGACAGCCAGAGGGCCAAACTCAAAGCTCCAATGGTCGAGACACCGAGCACTGTGAAGAAATGATTTCTACTGCATTATTGGTGTTGTTCTTTTAATTTATTTCTTTTGGTTGTTTTTGTTTTTTTTTTCGGAAATAAAAAAGTAAGGTTGCAGAAAGAAAAAGAAAAAAGAAAAAAGAAAACACACTTCCCAACTAAAATAAAACAAAGACGACAAACGGAAAAGAAACACATTTCCCTAACTAAAATAAGACAAAGATGATAGCCGAATGGGAAAAGTAAAAACACAAAGCTCCAGAAAATGAAAGTAACGGGCAAAAACATAAAACACCAGAAAACACAGAAAAAAGAAAAGTAAAGTGAAAGTAAAGGTGCTCCCCCTTGAAGAAATTAGGTCGAGCATGCCCGGGAAATCCGAAGTGGTGTCGACTCCCTCATCAGCATATGTCTATTTAAACCACACCTCGGCAAGCAGATGATACCCTACATTTCTTCCTGCAAACTCAAGGAAAATCATCAAAAAAATCCAGAAACAAAACAATGGCATCCTCATGCACTCACCTTGATGACCTCAACCTTGAGTTGTCCCTTGCACCACCGAATGCCCAGATAAGGGCTCCTCCAAACCCTGTCTTCCCAAACTCTTCATATCATCACGGCACGGGCTCAAACTTCTCTCCTGTGGTGCCGATTAGAGCTGAACTGCCGGAAGGCACGACTGTGAGAAGGCTTACATCGATGGTTCATCTGCATGTGGCACAGCGGTCGGACAAGGTGGCAGTGGAGGAGTCCCACACTTTAACCATGCAACACGCGGTCTCCGCCACAAATCTAGGCTTGTGCCTACTAGCGAGGACACAGGAGTGTGTTGCGCTAACTGATGAAGTAGCTTCCTTGAAGGCTCAGGTGGCGGACTTGCAAAAGCGGCTCTACAGATGCCAACCAGCATGTAGAAATGCTGCAAAAGAGAAATGAAGACCATGTAGAGCTGCTGCAGATTCTACAAGTAAGAGCAAATAGAGGCATGCCATGATGATAAGGATGAAGATGATGAAGATGAAGAAGAAGAAGAAGAAGAAGTTGTTGTTATTGTTGTTGTTTTTTTTTTAATGCAATGTTTGAAGTGAAATAAAGTTTGTTTTTAACACTCAGAGAAAAAAAAAAAACTAACCATACCACGTAAATAAATACATAAACTAACTTAACAGAAGAAAAACAAAAACAAAACAAAAACAAAGACTCACAGAAAAAAAAAACAAAGAAAATAAAAAAAAAACTTAATTTAAAAACACACGAATATATAAGAAACTCACGGATGATCAGTTAAGGGCCTCAGAAAATACAGCCAGGGGATCCGGGAAGGTTGGAGGGGTCACAATGGTCCCGCTTAAAACCCAAACCTCTTAGACACCGAAGGTGTCGCCTAAAGAACTCCTAGACACTGGATTGACAGAAGTGCTTACCTGGAGTTACCATAAGTCAGCTCATATAAATTTTGTTTTTTTTTAATTTTTTAAAGATATTCTCGTAAGAAAAAGAAACAAAAACAAATTAAGATAACATGAAACAACAAACCATAAACGAAAATGAACTAAGTACTCTAAACAAATTCAAACAAACGACATAAATTGTTGTACTAAAAGAAACAAACCAAGAAACCAAGAAACCAAAGAAAAATACAAACACTTTCTATAACCCTTTTATCACCATTTGGACAGATTCGTTTCTCTATTTTTCAGCTTTGACCTCTGTTCAGTTTTAGCCTATAACATTCCAACCGTAAGTCCAAATTTCACGTTCTTTATACGGTTGGATTCAGCATAGAAAAACAAAGAATTCAACGCATACCAAAAGGCAAAAACAATTACGGAAATAAACAGAATTCAAAGAAGAGAAAGGATTGAAATGCTCCCCCTTGAAGCGATTAGGTCGAGCATGGATGCACTTGGAGGTCGCGACTTCTCCCACTGCTCCACACTTCCCATTCCTATGATTGAGGTTGCCATCTCTCTCCATTTTTATTAAGCTGTCATAAATTGCTAAAATAAACACACAAACTTGAAATGGAATTAAAAGGATTAGGAAATAAAAACTAAAATGAAAAGGAAAATCAACACACATCCAATTCCATGCTTCAAAGCAATAAGCACCAATGGGTTGTGTAAGCTGGGACTTAAACCCAGTTCTCTTGCTTGTTGGGCAATTGTCCTTTTCTGTTGGACTACAAACACAACTTGTCCATTAACGTCATTAACTTTAAAACAAGAAATTGTCCAGTTAAGAAATAAAATAAAATAAAGTAGGAAAGCCAAATAGAATCAAACAATGTTACCGATCCCCGGCAACGGCGCCAAAACTTGTTGCTTCAATTCAGCTGCACCAAAATGGATTCAGCTGCATCCTCAACTTGTGATACTCGCAAGTGCACGAGCCGTTTGGTAGTATAGCATATGTAAGTGCGAGGTCGATCCCACGAGGATTGGTGATTGAATGATCCAATTTGTTTCCCCTACACAAAATAGAAATTAAAAAGAAAATAAATAAAACAAGAAAGGAATAAAAGAAAATAACTCAAGCAAATAAGTTCCCAAGTTCAATTAGATTCATGGATTGATTCTAGCTAAAGTATAATTAAGCCATGGTGTTTGGTCATAACCTTGTGTTCCTAATTCCCTAATTTGATCATTTGTTGTCTAACCTAAAATTAAGCATTAGGAACCCATTAAGCATAGAAGAACAATTTAAACAACCAAGCATGTATCTAATCCCTGTTGTCGAATGTCCATACATACTCTTCCTATTCATAGTTCAATTCGAATTAAAGCATGATGTTTACTCTTAATTCAAACCAAGATAGCTAACATGCAAGCCTAAATGGTGATCAATCATTCAAACTAGCATATTAACTTATAAGCATAATGAATAAGAACAAAAACCATAATTGAAACTTGGAAACTAATTAAACTTGAATACTTAAGAAAGAATGTACATTACAAATAAAATTAAAGTAGAACTTGAAAACTTGAAGGAAAATTTAGTAAAATCATTTTGTTACAACAATTGACAACTTGAAAGGAAACTAAGAGAATTTGAGGGAGAGAAGGGAAGGGAGCTCTAGAGAAGTATTTGAGAGCTCCCCCCTTGGGGTGTGATTTATGAAGCTTAAAGACTTCTCTATTTATAGGGCTAAGAGGGAGGAACATCATGATGAAATTCAACACCACCATTCCTTCTTTAATACAACCCATAACTCCCACCTCATCTTGTCTATATTAGTGTGGTTGGAATCAAATGCATCCCATACTTCTTTTGCTGCACCTCAAGCTTTCTTCACATGGGATTATCAAAGGTGTTCAATTGTGGCTGCCTTTTGCTGCCAACCCATGTTGGTTTTCTTCACCTTTGCTGGAAAAAAACGATTCTTCTGAACTAGGCTTGGTGTAGGAGGGCCATAGGTTTCACAACGTATCCAATGGGGCTGAAATTTGGATATGTTATACTAGACACCCATTGGAACAACGTCTATGAAGAAAGTATTCTCATTGGAGCAGTAGAAGTGTACGTTTTGGCCACTTCAAGTTGGCTGCCGAAACAGGGACTGGAATTGACTTCATTTTATTTATTTTCTTTCTTTTGCTTCACTGCATGCACATGCTTTCTCTTTAATAGCTCCATCATGTACCAACTTGTTCCTATAGAATTTAATAGTTGGAATGCCTCCCTACTTCACTCATTATGTTGGGTACAAAGTCAGTTATAGTTAGGGTAAGGCACATGGCAAAAAAGCTGGCAGCTGCAAATCCTGCTGAGCAAGGTTGAGTGTTGGACGGGCTAAGCACTCCACATATGTCCAATTGGGCTGAAATTTGGATATATTGTACTAGATGCCCATTGGAACAAGTTTCATGAAGATCATCACCTCATTCGAGCCCCATAGCATGCTCATCCAAGGCCAATAAGTTGACCTACGAAACTGGGCTGGCAAGGAGTTGTAGCCAAAATGAGTTTGTCTTTAAGCTCTTCTTCCATTCACCCAAATAAGGCCTTAACATGTATGGATTGCATCATTTCCTATCCAAAGTCATCATTGTTACCTAAAGCTCAATGAACTGAAACATAAACACAAAAAAGATTAAAAGCACAAGTTTAACTCAAAAACATAACCAAATCATAAGTTAGAAGGATGCAAAATAATATATAAATATGCACTGATCAGTTACCCATCGAGAAATGGTAGTGTGACCAGGTAAACGGGTCCTGACCAAAAAATTAAGTTATTCGGACCATATTATGGATTTATGATTATGGAATGTGTATTGATAGTTATGAATAGATTGCTAAATTTTGCATATGTTTTAATATTGTTATTTGACATTGTATTATAATATTTGATGGCATTCTAAAATGTTATTTCCCAATAATTGGAGATTCTACATCATGGGAACTGATGGAATCCCTAGGGGTAGTTATTATTTAATTATTTATTCATTCATTTGCTTATTTATTTATCTAGCTATTTAATTGCGATTAAGATTATTATTAGAGAATTGGAATGGTTTGTTAATCGGAGTTTGCCATGATTAATAAACTAATTAAATATTTAAGGGCATATTTATATTCAATACAAATACTCAGTAACTGAAAATGATGAGTCAAGAACCTTGATCTTTATCAAAATATGGTATGTATATTTTAAGTGTAGTTGAGAACCAATTTATTGGAAAGTGATATAAAAAGGTCGGAAAGTAGAATTGTGAGATAAAGAGAAAGTCTGTGATAAGTTTCGGATATGGTTTTTCAAACCCACCATAGGAGTACCCCCTAGTGGACTTGGAACAATTTGGTTATTTCTGATAATGACCCACGAGTTTCAAGGACGCTTGAACCGTGTGGTGCGAGGAATGAGGCTAGGGTGATTTGGTGTCTCCGAGACCTGCGAGGAATGAGGGTCGATTAACTTTGTGTTTCCGAGACCTTCGATGATGGAATTGACAGATACTCCTGGAATTGAAGGAATATGGATGGGGCTACGTCCGGGTGGCGAGTTTTCTAAATTAAAGGAATTTTCCCAAATTACAATAAATTTCTTAAGCTATAAGTTTTTTTTATAAGTTGAAGAGAAAAACCTATAGTTGTCGTCTTTGGCATTAAGACTTCATTGGGTCATGTTGCGTAGATTCAGCTGCACCAAAATGGGTTCAACTGCATCCTCAACTTGTGATACTCGCAAGTGCACGAACCGTTGGTAGTATAGCATATGTAAGTGCGAGGTCGATTCCACAGGGATTGGTGATTGAATGATCCAATTCAATTTTCCTACACAAAACAAAAATGAAAACAAAAGAAACAAAACAAGAAGAAAGAATGTACATTACAAGAAAAATAAATTACAACTAAGAAAACATTAAGTGAACTAGAAGAACTTTGAGGAAGAAAGGAAGTGTTTGGGAAAAGTGTTTGAGAATATGGAAACTTTTGGAGAAGAAAGGAAAGTGGTGTTTGAGAACTTTGTGGATTTTGGAAGAGCATGTGTTTGAGAGCTTTGAGAAGGGAGAAGAAAGTGTTTGGAAAGTGTTTGAGAATTTGATGAAGGAATGGGAGAAGTGTTTGGGAACTTTGAGAATCTTGGAAGAGAGTGGGAATTGTATTTGGGAAATGTTTTAGAGCATGGAGAACTTTAAAAGAGAATAGAGAAGTGTTTGGAGATTTAATAAAAAGAAAATTTAGTAGAAGGATCTTATTACAACAATTGAGAAACTACAAAGGGAAACTAAGAGAATTTGAGGGAGAGAAGGGAAGGGAGCTCTAGAGAAGTGTTTGAGAGCTCCCCCCCTTGGGGTGTGATTACAAGCTTAGAGAACCTCCCTATTTATAGGCCTAGGGGAAGTGAAAATCTGAATTCAAAAAGACTAATGCATACAACACTTGAATTATAAAATCTGAAATGGTTGATGCACTTGAATTAGAAAATATGAATTGGATGATGCACTAAATCCCACTAGCAGCCCTAGCTCATCCTCATGTCAGCATGACCAAGCTTCCAACCAGAAATGATAGCTCATGCCTAGCTCACCATGACCAAGCATCCAACCAGCACATGCTGAGGTCAGCATGACTAGCAACTTCAAGGGCTTACAACTTGGGCTTCCCTTAAGCAAATTAAGACTTTAAGCACTCCAACTTGAAGTTCAGAATGTCTTCTTTCCAGCCATATATTATTTGGGCCAATCCAAGGTCGGAGGAGGAAGTTAAGGCCAAAACAAATTGCTAACTCATTTTCCGCGCTGATAAGATCCATCCTGAGCATGGTTCTGTGTTTGCTAGGTAACGGACGCCAGATTTATCCAATGGGGCTGAATTTTGGATATGTTATAGTACACACCCATTGGAACAACTTTCATGAAGAATGTGGCCTCATTCGAGCTATGTAGGTTGTTGAAACAAAGCTTGCAATATGACCTACGGAACTGGACTGGCAGGGGGCTGTAGCCAAAATGAGTTTGTCTTTAAGCTCTTCATCCATTCATCCAAATTAGGCCTTAACATGCTTGAATTGCATGAATTATTCTCTCTAAATCCATCATTATTACCTAAAGCTCAATGAACTGAAAGATAAACACAAAAAGGATTAAAAGCACAAGTTTAACTCAAAAACATAACCAAATCATAAGCTAGAAGGGTACAAAATGATATACAATTATGAACCGATCAGATACCCCCAAACCTAGATTTTGCTAGTCCTCGAGCAAAACAACACAAAACAAAGTTAAAAATAAAACAAGAAGTTAAGTAGACCACTTTCGTAGGTAACTCGATTGCATTGAGCATATGCAACAAGCCTTTAAACCTCTAGGCATCCCTAGTAGGAGGAGTTGTGTCTCCTGAGGGTTTAACAGATTCAATACCCACAAACGTTTTTCTAACTCTACAAAACAAAATGGTTAGAAAACTTAAAAGATTGTTAGTCCTTAAGCAAAATAACAAAAACAAAAATAAAAGCAAAAACAAAAATAAAAATAGAAACAATCACAAAAAAACAAATCACAAAAAATCAAAATAAAAACTCAAAACAACATTTCCGAACCTTTCTGAAGAGAAATGACTCATGCACATGACTCAAAAGTTTTAACAATAAAAGCTCAATTTTAGACATTATTAACAAAGCGGCAAAGTTCTAAACACAATATGCTCAAAGTGTAGTAGTGTGATAGCCAAATGCAACAAATTCTTCAATCTTAGTTTTCACACAAGTTCAAAAATCATACAAAGCACAAATTCAACTTCAAATCTCACCAAAGTTGTCCTCTCACAAATGAATCACTCAGAAGAGGGCTATAATGCAACACTCAGTTATAAACATGAGATTAGAGTTAAACCATAAGGACTTAACTCGAAATAGAAAGATGAAGAACTTGCATTAATATGATCTCAAGAAGGATGCCAAACACTTAAAAGTAAGAAATTGGATGCAATTCAACCACATGACATTTAAGATCAATTTAGGTCTTTAGTAAAGGTTGTAATTGGGCCAAGGGTGTAAGGTGAGTAAGAAATGAAGGGTATGGATAAAACAAAGTCCAAGGAACTCAAAATGTAAGAGCATCAAATTATTATTTACAAGACTTCGAATCATCACGACGAGAATTTTTCTTTTACATGATCAAAACTCCTTATACCTTCATTTACAATGATTTAAACTCCTTTCCAAACACCAATGAAACCCAAAAACGAAATTTCATTCAACTACCATTTACTCATAACATTTTTTTTTTTTTTTTTTTTTTAAAGTAATATCCATTCCCAAACTTAGCATGAAAAACACACCCGAATTAAAGCTCATGAGTTCCTTAGAAAAGGTAAATATTTGTTTTTCGGGCTAAGGCGAGGAAATAAAATTGGTAAATAAAAGAAAAGGTTTACATGTAGGCTCAAAATGGTTAACAATGGAAAATCATGCTTAAGCATGCATAAGGTTAGCTCGAAAGGCACAAACGATCCAAAGAGGGCCTTAATATCACTTCTTAAATGTCATGAAATGAAATTGCATAAGAATAAATGACTTTTAAGTGTTCAACCAAATCAATGAATAATGAGATCAAACAACAACTTAGATGACAAGAAAATAAGAGTATGTATATAACACTCATGAATTGAAGGACAAGGCTCAAAAGCTCACTTTATATGGTTGGTTATATAAGTCTAATTTATGCTTCATACAATTCTTTAGATAATGCAAATCCTTTAATTGGAAAATTATGAAACAAATGGCAAGTGTAAAGAAGGTTTGAAACATATCATGCTAGAACAATGCAAAAAAAATTTATTTTTTAATTTTAATTTTTTTAAAAAAAATTAAAAGAATTAAAAAAATTACAAGGAAAACGAATAAATAATAAATAAATAAAATTCAATTTTCATTTAAGTCATGCAAACATTTATCACAATCTCATCATAAGTGTTCGGAAAGTGACTCAAAACAAAAATAAGACTCAAATAGAAGAAAAACAAGCAATTTTTTATTTTTATTTTTTTTATTTTTAAAATTAAGAAAAAAAAACAAATACATGCTAAATTTATGAAAAAAACAAATACATGCAAAACTCCAATACCCCCAAACCTAGAAATGAACATTGTCCTCAATGTTTAAAAATTAGCCACAAACAATGTCATAACAACAAATGAAAGGTATTAAAGCAAATAAAAATTACAAAACACACAAAAATAAAATAATTACAAAATAAAAATTACAAAACAAACAAACAAACAAACAAACAAACGAAATGAAACAGTAAACCCTAATCACACAATTCTGAAACCCAAATATTTTATTTTATTATTATTTTTTTTTTTTTTAAGCCCAAAGCCCACAATTTCAAAACCCAAACCACGGTGAATTTAACCCATTTTGAAACCCAAATAAGGTGAAAAATCCAACCCAAAATGAATTCCGAAGCCCTCACATTTAAATTTAATTTTTTCTTAAAAAGATAAAACGTGAATTATGAGCGCAAAGCAGAATTTTTAAAAAGAGGGAATGTGGTCCCTGATGTCGTCTCATGGATAGTCACGGGCAGAAGCAGGAGCCACGTGTCGACGCATAGAGGCGCCGCAGATCCACAAGCGAAAATTACGGGCCATGGAAAGTCGTGACGACTTTACTGAACGCGTCCGTTCAGAAAGGTCACGTCGTGATAAGTGAGTTGGGTGTGGTTGGAAAGCGAGAAGGTTGTGGGACTCGAGGAATGCTGGAGATTCAGAAAAATGCTTACGGCACGCTACTGGCTAGGGTTTTGTGAAAGACTCTATAAGAAGGAAAAAGAAGGGGGAAAAAAACAAAAAACACAAACTCAGAAACACAAAAGAGAAAAGAAGCAAGAAAAACTGAGAAATCAAATGGATTCTTCCTACCCCTTTTCCTTGGATCTCAACCTAGCTCCACCGACTCAAACACGAGGCCAAGCAGGAGCACCAGGATATGGATGCCCTACTTTGCCTCCGCACGGGGGCCCTGACCGTCAATGACTCAATACTCCTGGACAACGATGTTGCCATTGGAGTTGGCAGAAATTTGGTGACTCCTAAAGATATACGTGTGTTCGGGACAAGGGATGACAATCGGGTCATGAGTGATGCCCTGGCACTGAGCATGCAGAGTACAGCATGTGTCGCAAGTTTGGTTCATCGCCTACTTGCGAAGTCCCATGAGGTAGAGGTGCTGAAAGGTCAGTGGCGGCGGAGCACAGGATGGTTGAAGAGTGTCAGAGTGCTATAAAAAGCTTGAAAAGGGAGCGGTCAAGGATAGTGGAGGTGAATCGACACCAGCTAGAAGTATTGCGGGATGAGAATAAAAACCTATCAAAGATGGTAGAGTTGTACTCTCGCGACATGCGGAAACAGCTGGAAGACCTAGACCGACCGGGCAAACGCAAGAAACCAGATCGCGAGAAAAGTTATACTGAAGCTAAGATTGCGATCTTTGGGAGCTCAAGTGATAAGCCCCAAGAGGCTGTGCGTGAAGCCCCGAAGAGGACAACCAGATGGCCAAACTAAAAGCTCCTATGGTCGAGACACCGAGCTCCAAGAAGAAATGATTTCAGTTTTTATTTATTTAATTTTAAAGTGTATGTGCGTTTTTTTTTTCTTTCTTTATTTGGGAAATAAAAAATGTTATGTTATCTCAAAGAAACGATTGACCCTAAATCTAAAGAACAACGATCAAACAAAAACATGAAAACCCAAACATGCATTTTTTTTTTTTTTATTAGTTAAGTAAACACACAAATAATTGCTTCTTCTTTTAAGAGAAAAACTTAAGGATGACCAGTTAAGGGCCTCAGAAAACACAGCCAGGGGATCCGGGAAGGTTGGAGGGGTCACAATGGTCCCTCTTAAAAACCAAACTTCTTAGACACCGAAGGTGCCGCCTAAAGAACTCCTAGACACTGTATAGACTGTGGTTGCTCACTGGAGTTACCAAAAGTTTAGCTCCTTCAAAGAATATCCTATGAGTTTTAAATTATACTACCTAATTAAATAAAAACAAAATAAATAAATAAAAAAACTGAAATAAACACGCAATTCAAACAAGAATTTAAAAGAAGAGTTGGGATTCTTGCACCAGGTGTCCAAGACGCATCTTTAATTTTGTCTCTTCTTCAAATTAAATTCTTGAGAAACCTGACAAACAAGAAGAAAACAATTGAAAATAATAAAAATAAAATAAAATAAAATAACAACTGAAAAAGGAAAAACACAAACATCAGAAAAACAGGGAGGCAAAAGTAAGTGGTGTAGACATGCTCCCTTTTAAAAAAACGCGCTCGCAATTTGCGCCGAAAATGAAGGGATCCGAGAGAAAAGAGCACAGGATAGCACCCTCGAGATCCGAAGTGCTTTCGGCTCCCTCGTTTGTATAAGTCTATTTAAACTCGTTTTGGTGAAGTAGAAGAGCACCCTCATTTCTTCCTGCAAATTCAGAGAAAAAACATCAAAAAATCCAAAAACAAAACAATGGCATCCTCATGCACTCACCTTGATGATCTAAACCTTGAGTTGTCCCTAGCGCCACCGAATGCGCAGATAAAGGCTCGTCCAAACCTTGTCTTCCCAAATTCCACATATCATCATGGTACGGCCTCAAACTTTGCTGAGGTAATTCCGAACCTTTCTAGGGCAGTGTCGAACGGGCGGTGTTGCTGGAAGGCATGATTAGCAGCAAGCTCACTTCGACAGATCATCTGCATGTGGCAAGGAGGTCTGACAAAGCAGCAGTGGAGGAGTCCCACAACTTAACGGTGCTCCATGCGGTCTCGGCTACCAATTTGGGCATGCGATTACTGGCGAGAACACGAGAGTGTGCCGCGATGAGCGAGGAAATAGCTTCCTTGAAAGCTATGGTGGCGGACTTGCAAAAGCGGCTCTCCTTTGCCAATCAGCACGTGGAAGCACTGGAGAGAAAAAATGAGGACCATGTGGAGCTGCTGGAGATTCTGCAAGTAAGAGAGAATAGAGGCATGCCATGAAGATGAAGATGAAGATGATGAAGATGTTGTTTTTATTTTTAATTTATTTGAATGTTTTTTTTGTTTTTTAACTTTTTAACTTTTTTTTTTCTTTGTTTGCAGTGTTTGAATGAAATAAAAATGTGTTTTTAACACTCAGAAATAAACTAACTAACCACACCACGTAAATAAATACATAAACTAATTTAACAAAACAAAACAAAGAAAACAAAGAAGTTCCAAATTGATTTTTTTTTATTTTTTTATTTATTATTATTTACAACTAACTGACCACACAAAGAAAAAAAAACAAAGAAGTTCCAAATTGCAATTTACAAGGAAAAATAAAAACTCAAATTTCAAATTTTTTTTTTTATATTTTTTAAAAAAAACAAACAAATATACAAGCAACTCATGGATGACCAGTTAAGGGCCTCAGAAAATACAGCCAAGGGATCCGGGAAGGTTGGAGGGGTCACAAAGGTCCCACTTAAAACCCAAACTTCTTAGACACCGAAGGTGTCGCCTAAAGAACTCCTAGACACTGGATTGACGGAGACGCTTCCTGGAGTTAACACGAGTCAGCTCATATAAAAAATCTTTTTTAATTTTTTTTTTAATAAAAGAAATAGAAAATTAAAATTACTGAAATAATAACAAAACAACTAAAGAGAAAGGATTGGAATACTCCCCCTTGAAGCGATTAGGTCGAGCGTGATGCATTTGGAGGTCGCGACTTCTCCCACTACTCCACACTCCCCATTCTTATGATCGAGGTTACCATCTCTCTCCATTTTTATTAAGCTGACATTACTTGCTAAAACAAACACAGAAAACTTGAAACAGAATTAAAGGATTAGGAAATAAAAACTAAAATGAAAAGGAAAATCAACACACGTCCAATTTCATGCTTCAAAGTAACAAGCAACAAAGTAAATCAAACTAGCTTATGAAGTTCGTTCTTTCTCAAATATGATTATCCATATGGTGTGTGGTTTTAATCAAGTATTCAGAAAAAGCATTTAGCTATGGTGTTTAGTCTAAACACAAATTCCGAACCCATTAAGAACAAGAAGAACAATAGAGAACCAAGTAGAATTTAAACATGGTGTTTGTCTTCAATATCTACCCATTCATTCACTAATCAGTCCAAGAGTCATATGGTGTTTATGTAAACTTGAACAAGATATTTAATTAAGAGCAAGTGAATGAAACCAAAAACTAGAAATAATCAACATGCTACTTGAACCTTTTTGTTTTTGGGTGTTGTGTAAGCTGGGACTCAAACCCAGTTCTCTTGCTTGTCAGGCAATTGTCCTTGTCAGTTGGACTACAAACACAACTTGTCAATTAACGCCATTAACTTTAAAACATGAAACTGTGCAGTTATGAAAAAGATAAAAATAAATAAAAAGTAGGAAAACCAAATAGAATCAAACAATGTTACCGATCCCCGGCAACGGCGCCAAAAACTTGTTGCGTAGATTCAGCTGCACCAAAATGGGTTCAACTGCATCCTCAACTTGTGATACTCGCAAGTGCACGAACCGTTGGTAGTATAGCATATGTAAGTGCGAGGTCGATTCCACAGGGATTGGTGATTGAATGATCCAATTCAATTTTCCTACACAAAACAAAAATGAAAACAAAAGAAACAAAACAAGAAGAAAGAATGTACATTACAAGAAAAATAAATTACAACTAAGAAAACATTAAGTGAACTAGAAGAACTTTGAGGAAGAAAGGAAGTGTTTGGGAAAAGTGTTTGAGAATATGGAAACTTTTGGAGAAGAAAGGAAAGTGGTGTTTGAGAACTTTGTGGATTTTGGAAGAGCATGTGTTTGAGAGCTTTGAGAAGGGAGAAGAAAGTGTTTGGAAAGTGTTTGAGAATTTGATGAAGGAATGGGAGAAGTGTTTGGGAACTTTGAGAATCTTGGAAGAGAGTGGGAATTGTATTTGGGAAATGTTTTAGAGCATGGAGAACTTTAAAAGAGAATAGAGAAGTGTTTGGAGATTTAATAAAAAGAAAATTTAGTAGAAGGATCTTATTACAACAATTGAGAAACTACAAAGGGAAACTAAGAGAATTTGAGGGAGAGAAGGGAAGGGAGCTCTAGAGAAGTGTTTGAGAGCTTCCCCCCTTGGGGTGTGATTACAAGCTTAGAGAACCTCCCTATTTATAGGCCTAGGGGAAGTGAAAATCTGAATTCAAAAAGACTAATGCATACAACACTTGAATTATAAAATCTGAAATGGTTGATGCACTTGAATTAGAAAATATGAATTGGATGATGCACTAAATCCCACTAGCAGCCCTAGCTCATCCTCATGTCAGCATGACCAAGCTTCCAACCAGAAATGATAGCTCATGCCTAGCTCACCATGACCAAGCATCCAACCAGCACATGCTGAGGTCAGCATGACTAGCAACTTCAAGGGCTTACAACTTGGGCTTCCCTTAAGCAAATTAAGACTTTAAGCACTCCAACTTGAAGTTCAGAATGTCTTCTTTCCAGCCATATATTATTTGGGCCAATCCAAGGTCGGAGGAGGAAGTTAAGGCCAAAACAAATTGCTAACTCATTTTCCGCGCTGATAAGATCCATCCTGAGCATGGCTCTGTGTTTGCTAGGTAACGGACGCCAGATTTATCCAATGGGGCTGAATTTTGGATATGTTATAGTACACACCCATTGGAACAACTTTCATGAAGAATGTGGCCTCATTCGAGCTATGTAGGTTGTTGAAACAAAGCTTGCAATATGACCTACGGAACTGGACTGGCAGGGGGCTGTAGCCAAAATGAGTTTGTCTTTAAGCTCTTCATCCATTCATCCAAATTAGGCCTTAACATGCTTGAATTGCATGAATTATTCTCTCTAAATCCATCATTATTACCTAAAGCTCAATGAACTGAAAGATAAACACAAAAAGGATTAAAAGCACAAGTTTAACTCAAAAACATAACCAAATCATAAGCTAGAAGGGTACAAAATGATATACAATTATGAACCGATCAGGTCAATGTTACTTTAATAATTTTCTCGTTTTCCTACTCTTCCATAAAAAGTTAATTATAAATCTGTATAAGTATATATGTGTTTATAATTGAGTTTTATGTAAGTTTTGAAGGAGAAAGGTTAAAAATGTTTTCAGCAATATTTGTTTTATTTTTCTTATCTTTATTTTTAGTATATATATGCATAGATATATTAATCCAGGCCATCAATACATAAATTGATCTATGAAACTAGAGGCAGTTCAGTGAGTAGACTTTTTGTTTATTAAATGATTTTATGCAATCTAAGTTTTATTACCTAATTTTAAATGAGTTATTCTAAGTTTGTTTTTCCAAGCATGTTAGTTTGATTTCGAGTATTTATATTCTATTCAGAATATATCCCTGTTACCTGATTTTTATGATTGCCTTCAGATATGTTAGTGTGTTGATTGTTGTCCCACGAGTCTTAGGGATATCCGGACCATGGGGAGCGAGGAATGCGGAGCAGGTGGACTAAATGTCTCTTGATCTAGCGAGGATTGTGGCTCGGGTTGACCTTAGGTCACCGAGGCCTGCGAGGACGTGTCACATATGGTGATACGAGGAATTGACGGGAATAATAATGGGTACTCCTAGGTGGAAAGAAAGTACTACTTTTCAATATTTTCATTGGATTTGTTGAATTGTTTGAAAGATGGGACGTTTATGTAAATGTAAATATGCATGTTTGAATTCTATAAAAGCATAGCAGGCGAATGTTATTGAGAATATCATTAACATAAGAGATTGGTTTGGTTTGCAAATTATAATGGAAGAACTACGTGGCTTGATCCCTTGTTAAGGGTACGTAAGCAACCAAGAGTTCTAGGTGCAGCTGTGAGGTCAAGTGATTAAAAGGTAGTTCAGCTAAGTTATTCTGATATCAAATATTGTTCTAAGGATGTTCTAAGAATTTGAATTGAATTTGGTTGGTAGAATATTTTATTTGAATTGTTAAGGCCTGAGGCCAGAGTGATATGATGCTTGATTTTCTTGGATATAATTTATTACATGCTAGCAGTTGGGTTAGATATATATATATGCTTATTTGTTTGGTAAAAATTTTGGGAAATGAGCGAATTACAGGGGAGACCCTGTCGAATTTTCGGTAGAAGTCAAGCTTGAAGAAAAAGGATTCAGAAAACTTAGAAGGGCATTTTGGTCAAAAGTGCCCGGCATCTACCAAGTGTCGGACACGTACAGGGTTCGACTCAAATTCCAAAGTGGAATTTGGGTCGGGTCCAGTCACTTGAACCCATGAGAGACATTAAGTCATTGGATGTTTTTAGTAGTGATAGTAACCTTCATAGTCGCCAGTTGAAGCCACGCACACCTTTTCAGCCATTTCGATGTTATTGTTTTCATGCATATCTTGTGGAATTAACTAAGGGAGATTTGTTGCATATCTTGTGACACCCCACCCAATTTTAATTAGCCATTTAAATTATTTAATTTATTTAATTATGAAATTACAATTTTCCCCTTGGGATAGGGTTATTTAGGTCACTTTTTAATCCGATAGGATTTTGGGGAGTTGAATTACACTATTGCGTAAAGCGCATCGATACGAGTTCATAGACACGTAGTGGGCTTAAATCGAATTTGTAATGAAAAAGTTAAGATTAATGAAAGTGCAGTGGCACAACCGTAAATATTTCGAAGATGGATTTTTTTTTAAACCTCAGATTCTTTGCCTCGAATTGATGACTTGTTCGATCAGTTAAGGGGTGCTAAATACTTTTCCAAGGTTGATCTAAGATCTGTATACCACCAACTTAGAGTTAGAGAATAAGATATTCCTAAGACGGCATTCAGGACTCATTACGGCCATTACGAGTTCTTGGTGATACCTTTCCAATTGACGAATTCCCCGGCAACGTTTATGGATCTTATGAACAGAGTGTTCTGACCTTACTTGGATCGCTTTGTGATTGTGTTCATACACAACATCTTAGTATATTCACCGAGTTTGGAGGCTCATAAGAAGCATTTAAGGTAGGTATTGAAGACTTTGTGGAGAAAGCGCTTTATGCTAAGTTTATTAAATGTCAGTTCTAGTTGGATAAAGTGGATTTCCTTGGACATGTGATATCGGCGTAAGGAATCTATGCCGACCCCTGAAGATTGAAGCAGTAGTGAATTGGGCACCTCTTACCTGGTTAACGAGGAAAGGAGTCAAATTTGTGTGGACTGAGGAGTATGAACAGAGTTTTCAGGAGCTTAAGAAGCGATTAACTACCGCACTTGTTTTGGCTCTTCCAGAAATCTACAGTGATGCGTCATTACAAGGCTTGGGATGTATATTGATGCAACATGATCAGGTAATTGCTTATGCCTCGTGGCAACTTAAGAAGCACGAGCAGAATTACCCTACCCATGATTTGGAACTTACTCAGTGGTGTTCGCCCTTAAAATTTGACGACACTACTTGTATGGAGAGACATGTCAAATCTTCACTGATCACAAAAGCCTCAAGTACTTTTTCACCGAGAAAGAGTCAAAAATGAGACAAATGCGTTGGCTAGAATTGATTAAAGACTATGATTGTACGATTGAGTACCATCCTGGCCGAGCTAATGTTGTGGCAGATGCCTTGAGTAGGAAGTCTTGTGGAAGCCTAGCGGAATTGCGGAAAGATGGGATAGAACTGGGAATGAGTCAATAGGGTGGATTACTTGCTAGTTTACATGTGAGACCTATTCTGGTTGAGCGGGTGATTGCAGCCCAATTGGAAGATCCTACACTTTGTATGATAAGACTGGAAGTAGAGAGTAGTACGCAATCGAATTATGCAGTGAGGGAAGATGGAACCTTGGTAACTGGAACGCGTCTCTGTGTACCCAAGAACGAAGACTTAAAGAGAGAAATCACGGAGGAGGCTCACTGTTCAACCTATTCTATGCACCCAGGTAGTACTCGTGGCCGCATATGAAGGGTGACATAGCTAGGTATGTGAGCAGGTGTTTGATTTGCCAACAGAAGGTGGAGCGAGAGAGACCATACGGACTTATGCAACCACTTCCGATCCCTGAATGGAAGTGGGAACATATGACAATGGACTTTGTTTTCAAACTTCCACGCACTTCAAGAGGACATGACGGAATTTGGGTGATAGTTGACCGACTCTCCAAATCTACTCACTTCCTACCTATTAAAGAAACTTATTCATTGGTGAAGCTTGCTAAATTTTTTGTGGATGAAATAGTGAGGTTACACGGAGCACCCGTGTCTATTGTGTCCGAGGGATGCTAGGTTCACATCTCGATTTGGAAGTGTTTGCAAGAAGCTATAGGTACTAAGTTACGATTTAGTATTGCTTTCCACTCACAAACCGATGGACAGTCGGAAAGAACAATTTAGACTTTGAAGGACATGTTGAGATCTTGTGTGTTACAGTTTAAAGATAGTTGGGATACTCATATCTCTTTGGTGGAGTTTGCTTATAATAATAGTTATCATTCGAGCATTAGAATGGCCCAGGATGAAGCCTTATATGGGAGACAGTGTAGAACTCCTATATGCTGGAATGAGGTGGGTGAGAGAAAGTTGGAGAAGTTAGAAAGTATTCAAGAAACAACGAAGCAGGTGAATATGATCAGAGAAAAGCTTAAAACTGCACAAGACCGACATAAAAGTTATTCAAACAACAGGTCCAAAGATCTTGAATTTGCAATTGGGGATTGGGTGTTCTTGAAGTTATCTCCTTGGAAAAGTGTGATAAGGTTCGGAAAACGTGGGAAGTTAAGCCTTGGTTATATCGGACCTTATGAGATCACGGAACGCATCCGAACTCGTTGCCTGCAGACTTACTTTACCTCTTGAACTATCTCGAATTCATGACGTATTTCATTTATCTATGCTAGGAAGTACGTGCCCGATCCTTCCCATATCCTGGAGCATCAACCCGTGGAGTTGAGGGAAGATTTGACCTATAGGAGCAACCAGTGCAAATTCTTTATAGAAAGGAACAAGTGTTGTGCTCTAGAACCATTCCAGTAGTGAAGGTATTGTGGAGGAGTTAAACTGTTGAGGAAGCCACTTGGGACCCGAAGCACAAATGCGAGCCAAATACCCTTATCTCTTCAAATGACAGGTATGAAAATTTCGAGGTTATAATTATGAAATTATAATTTTGCCCATGGGATAGGGTTATTTAGGTCACTTTTTAATCCGATAGGATTTTGGGGAACTGAATTACACCATTGTGTAGAGCGTGTCGATATGAGCTCGTAGACACATAGTGGGCTCATATTGGAATTGTAACAAACAAGTTACAATCAACGGAAGTGCAGTGTAAATATTTTGAAGATTGATTTTTTTTTAAACCTTAGATTCTTCTCTCTCTCTCTCTCTCTCTCTCTCTCTCTCTCCCCTTCACGAACCTCTCTTCCTCTCGCGCAAACAGCCACAGCCGGCCACATTTTGGCCGAACGTTTCTTCCCCCGTCCACCACCGGTCACAAGACGGGTACCAAAGTGACCAGCCCGGCCCCCTCATCCCACCCCACCCCTCTCCCGCCGCAGCCTACCACTCCAGCTCCTGGGAAAATGCAAAAAACCACTGGTTTTTACCTAAACTTTCCGTCTTTGTGTCCGATGATTCCGGCCACCATTTTTGTCGATCCAGATATGCTTTCTCATCCTTTCAACGTGATTTAGCTGATATTTGGGTTGGTTATGATCGATTTTGAAATTTTGAAACTCGTTTTACGAATCAAAGATTTGGCCCGTTTTCTGCTTGAGTTTCCGGCAAATTCCGGCAACTTTTTGGCCTTGGACCAAGAACAAAAGTTGCTCCACTAGTTGCCCTGATCACGTAGGTATTGGTATTGATGAGTGTTTTGAGAATTTTCTGGTTGCCGGAATTTTCTCAAGCCACCCACGCGATCCCAGCGCCTGCTAGCGGCACATGGGCCATATTTGGGTGACCCATTTGGTCCTAAAATGATCCCTATATCGTCCCGAGCACGACGGTATGCTCGGATTTGAATTTGGTTATCTTTTGGCGGTCAGTTGGATTTGCGCATATTAGGCGTTATCTGGTTTGATACGTTCGGACTGTTGGATCAACTCCATTTCCAAATATGTTGATCTAGGTACCTCTAGGATCGTATAAGAATTTGTGAATCAAGGATCGGAGTCCCGGATGCTCCGATTCAATGATTCAAAGTTTAGGTAAAACGACGATCGTCCAATCATGCGATCGCGAGCGATCGACCGCTCAACTGGACCAAACTTGCAGGACATGTATAGTAAACTTTATTGAACCCATAGGAACTTTTGGATCGGAAATCGGAGGTCGTGGGCCCCGTGGCCCCGTTGACCAAATTTGGGAAGTTTGAGTACTCGGTTGACTGATCGTCTTCCGAGGTTATTCTACCATTTGAAACGCGTAGTTGGACCTTAGGAAACTTCCCGTTCGTCGTGCACACACTTTGAATCCCGGAAAACTAGGAATTTATTTTAAAGTTCTCGTTCGAAGTATTTTATTTTAATCTAGCCCTCGTATTCTTTAAATAGGTACTCAAGCACCTCGTACTCAACAGGTGGGACCCTCTCACGGTCAAGTAGCGTGGGATTATCTGTGAGTGGACTTTGTTTTTAAATAATATTCATTATTTTCAAGGATGGAAAAATATGCATAATGAGTTCTTTGATTTTTGAGTATTATATATTTAATTGTTGAATTTAATAATTTTTATGAATTATTGGAAGTATATTTGGATTATTTTTTTTTCGGATTGTGATTATCTTGATTGGATATATGCTATTTTTGAGAGTTATTATCTATACTTGGATATGTGTTGGGTACATGGGGTTGTTGGTAATGAGATTATCGAATGAGTTTGGGTTGTGGTTTATGTCAGTTTGGAGTGCTATTAGCAATACCGAACGTTGCTGAGGCAAGGCCGAAGCAGAGCTGAGGCAAGGCCGAGAGAGGGCAGGTGCTCCTGGGAGGCATGATTGGCAGCAAGCTCACACCGGCAAATCATTGGCATATAGCACACAGGTCTGACAAGGAGGCAGTGGACGAGTCCCACACTTTTACCGCGCTCCAAGCGGTCTCGGCCACAAATCTGGGCTTGCGCCTCCTGGCGAGGACACGGGAGTGTGCCGCGCTAAGCGAGGAAATGGCTTCCTTGAAGGCTATGGTGGCGGACTTGCAGAAGTGGCTTTACTGTGCCAATCAGCATGTGGAAGCACTGGAGAGAAAGAATGAAGACCATGTAGAGCTGCTGCAGATTCTACAAGTGCGAGAAAATAAAGGCAAGTCATGATGATGATGAAGATGAAGAAGAAGATGATGAAGAAGAAGAAGAAGTTGTTGTTATTGTTGTTGTTGTTGTTTTTTTTTTAATGCAATGTTTGAAGTGAAATAAAGTTTGTTTTTAACACTCAGAGAGAAAAAAACTAACTAACCATACCACGTAAATAAATACATAAATTAACTTAACAAAAGAAAAACAAAAACAAAGACTCACAGAAAAAAAAACAAAGAAAATAAAAAAAAAACTTAATTTAAAAACACACGAATATATAAGCAACTCACGGATGACCAGTTAAGGGCCTCAGAAAACACAGCCAGGGGATCCGGGAAGGTTGGAGGGGTCACAATGGTCCCGCTTAAAACTCAAACTTCTTAGACACCGAAGGTGTTGCCTAAAGAACTCCTAGACACTGTATTGACGGAAGTGCTTACCTGGAGTTACCATAAGTCAGCTCATATGAAAAATCTATTTTTTTTATTAATTTTTTTAAAGATATTCTCGTAAGAAAAAGAAACAAAAACAAATTAAGATAATATGAAACAAAAAACCATAAACGAAGAACTCAACGCGGACCAAAAGGCAAAAACAATCACGGAAATAAACAGAATTCAAAGAAGAGAAAGGATTGAAATGCTCCCCCTTGACGCGATTAGGTCGAGCGTGGATGCACTTGGAGGTCGCGACTTCTCCCATTGCTCCACACTTCCCATTCTTATGATTGAGGTAGATCAACTTTCTCCATTTTTATTAAGCTGTCATAAATTGCTAAAACCAACACACAAACTTGAAATGGAATTAAAAGGATTAGGAATGAACAATAGAGAACTAAGTAGACTTTAAACATTATAAATAAAAAGTAGGAAAACCAAATAGAATCAAGCAATGTTACCGATCCCCGGCAACGGCGCCAAAAACTTGTTGCTTCGATTCAGCTGCACCAAAATGGATTCAGCTGCATCACCAACTTGTGATACTCACAAGTGCATGAGCCGTTTGGTAGTATAGCATATGTAAGTTCGAGGTCGATCCCACGAGGATTGGTGATTGAATGATCCAATTTGTTTCCCCTACACAAAATAGAAATAAAAAAGAAAATAAATAAAACAAGAAAGGAAGAAAAGAAAATAACTCAAGCAGATAAGTTCTCAAGTTCAATTAGATTAACGGATTGATTCTAGCTAAAGTATGATTAAGCCATGGTGTTTGGTCATAACCTTGTGTTCCTAATTCCCTAATTTGATCATTTGTTGTCTAACCTAAAATTAAGCATTAGGAACTCATTAAGCATAGAAGAATAATTTAAACAACCAAGCATGTATCTAATCCCTGTTGTCGAATGTCTATACATACTCTTCCTATTCATAGTTCAATTCGAATTAAAGCATGGTGTCTACTCTTAATTCAAACCAAGATAGCTAACATGCAAGCCTAAATGGTGATCAATGATCGGTGCATAATTACATATCATTTTGTACCCTTTTTAGCTTATGATTTGGTTATGTTTTTGAGTTAAAACTTGTGCTTTTAATTTGTTTTGTGTTTGTTTCAGTGTTTTGAGTTTGAGACTCAATAAATGCATTTTGGAGACAAATTAGCTCAAAACAGTGTCTGCAGATCAGTCAACTTCACGGATTGGACTGTACTTACTCAAGAAGAACCAGATAATGAGCCATACATCATTGGAAAGATACGGAAGTCTAGTTTCTGTAGAATTTTACGGTTCATGATTCCGAGTCTTCTAGAGAAAGTTATACATGTTTTGGCAACTTAAGGTCAAATTCGGCAGCATCTGCGTTACTGGGCCAAAAATCACATTTGAAGGCCTTTCCGATTTTTCCTTGAGCTGGGCTGCATATGCTTGGAAAGATAAGACACATAACTTGAAGATCCATATTTGTTCAGATTTTTCAGAATGGATGAACAAGCCCAAAACGAGCCCACAAGCTGGCTGCAATGCATTGTCATGCATGACATATGCATGATGAAGTGTTGTTGATTGTGGGAAAGTTTGGTGAAGCATATTCAATACCTATATTTGAGTGGAATTTTGCAGCAGCCAAATGAGCCAAAAGATGATGAAGTGGGAGTTGCAACACTAAGCCTAAAGACAAGAGGAATTGTTTTCAAATGCAATAGTGTGTTAGGTGAATTAAGTGTTGTAAGTTGGTGAAGTTAGTGTGTTTAGAAAATTCAATTGTATAATTCAGATTTTCACTTCCCCTAGGCCTATAAATAGGGAAGTTCTCTAAGTTTGTAATAACACCCCAAGGGGGGGGAGCTCTCAAACACTTCTCTAGAGCTCCCTTCCCTTCTCTCCCTCAAATTCTCTTAATTTCCCTTTGTAGTTCTCAATTGTTGTAATAAGATCATTTACTAAATTTTCTTTCTTCTAAATTCTCCAAACACTTCTCTATTCTATTTCAAATTCTCTAAAGCTCTCAAAACACCTTCCTTTCTCTTCCAAATTCCCCATGTTCTCAAACACATCTCTCTTCCAAAATCCACAAAGTTCTCAAACACAATTCCCATTCTCTTCCAAAATCCTCAACGTTCTCAAAATACCTGTCTACTTTCTTCTCCAAAAGCCCCCATGTTCTTGAATACTTCCCAAACACTCCTCCCTTCTCTTTCTCAAAAACATCTCTCCTCTCTTCCAAAAGTTTCCATGTTTTCAAGTGTTGTACAAAACCCTTTTTGCTTCTTTTGTTTTCATTTCTATTTTGTGTAGGAAAACTAAACAGGATCATTCAATCACCAATCCCTGTGGAATCGACCTCGCACTTACATACGCTATACTCCTGAACGGCTCGTGCACTTGCGAGTATCACAAGTTGAGGATGCAGCTGAATCCATTTGGTGCAGCTGAAATCTACACAACAAGTTTTGGCGCCGTTGCCGGGGATCGTCCAACGGACAAGGACAATTGCCTGACAAGCAAGAGAACTGGGTTTGAGTCCCAGCTTACACAACACCCAAAAACAAAAAAAGGTTCAAGTAGCATGTTGATTATTTCTAGTTTATGGTTTCATTCACTTGCTCTTAATTAATTATCTTGTTCAAGTTTACATAAACACCATATGACTCTTGGGCTGATTAGTGAATGAATGGGTAGATATTGAAGACAAACACCATGTTTAAATTCTACTTGGTTCTTTATTGTTCTTCTTGTTCTTAATGGGTTCGGAATTTGTGTTTAGACTAAACACCATAGCTAAATGCTTTTTCTGAATACTTGATTAAAACCACACACCATATGGATAATCATATTTGAGAAAGAACGAACTTCATAAGCTAGTTTGATTACTTTGTTGCTTGTTACTTTGAAGCATGAAATTGGATGTGTGTTGATTTTCCTTTCCATTTTAGTTTTAATTTCCTAATCCTTTAATTCTGTTTCAAGTTTTCTGTGTTTGTTTTAGCAAGTAATGTCAGCTTAATAAAAATGGAGAGAGATGGCAACCTCAATCATAAGAATGGGGAGTGTAGAGTAGTGGGAGAAGTCGCGACCTCCAAATGCGTCATGCTTCGACCTAATCGCTTCAAGGGGGAGTATTCCAATCCTTTCTCTTTAGTTGTTTTGTTATTATTTCAGTAATTTTAATTTTCTACTTCTTTTATAAAAAAAAATTAAAAAGATTTTTTTTATATGAGCTGACTTATGGTAACTCCAGTGAGCGTCTCCGTCAATACAGTGTCTAGGAGTTCTTTAGGCGACAACTTCGGTGTCTAAGAAGTTTGGGTTTTAAGTGGGACCTTTGTGACCCCTCTAACCTTCCCGGATCCCCTGGCTGTATTTTTTCTAGGCCCTTAACTGGTCATCCATGAGTTGCTTGTATATTTGTGTTTTTTTAAAAAATAAAACAAAAATAAAATAAAAATAAAAATAAAAAATAAAAAAAAATTGAAATTTGAGTTTTTATTTATTTTTCCTTGTAACTTGCAATTTGGAACTTATTTGTTTTTTATTTTTTTTGTGGTCAGTTAGTTGTAAATAATAATAAATTTAAAAAAAAAATCAATTTGGAACTTCTTTGTTTTTTTTTGTTTTTTGTTTTTTGGTTAAGTTAGTTTATGTATTTATTTACGTGGTGTGGTTAGTTAGTTTATTTTTGAGTGTTAAAAACACATTTTTATTTCATTTCAAACGTTTCAAACAAAGTTAAAAAAAAAGTTTAAAAAAAAAAACATTCAAGTAAAAATAAAAACAACTTCTTCATCTTCATCTTCATCTTCATCTTCATGGCATGCCTCTGTTATCTCTTACTTGCAGAATCTGCAGCAGCTCCACATGGTCCTCATTTTTTCTCTGCAGTGCTTCCACGTGCCTGATTGGCAAGGAGAGCCGCTTCTGGAGTCCGCCACCATAGCCTTCAAGGAAGCTACTTCCTCGCTTAGCGCGGCACACTCCCGTGTCCTCGCCAATAATCGCATGCCCAAGTTGGTAGCCGAGACCGCGTAGAGCACCGTTAAATTGTGGGACTCCTCCACTGCTGCCTTGTCAGACCTCTTTGCCACATGCAGATGATCTGTCGATGTGAGCTTGCTGCCAATCATGCCTTCCAGGAGCACGCTCTCTTCGGCACCGCCTCAGAAAAAGTTCGGTATTACCTCAGCAAAGTTTGAGGCCGTACCGTGATGATATGTGGAGTTTGGGAAGACATGGTTTGGACGAGCCCTTATCCCGCCGGCGCAAGGGACAATTCAAGGTTGAGATCATCAAGGTGAGTGCATGAAGATGCCATTGTTTTGTTTCTGGATTTTTTGATGTTTTTCTCTTGATTTGAGGAAGAAATGCGAGATGCTCTTCTACTTCACCAAAACGAGTTTAAATAGACTTATACAGACAAGGGAGGCGAAAGCACTTCGGATCTCGAGGGTGCTATCCTGTGCTCTTTTCTCTCGGATCCCTTCATTTCCTTCTTTTCTACACTTTCACTTACTTTTGCCTCCCTGTTTTTTTCTGATGTTTGTGTCTTTTTTTCTTTTTCAGTCGTTATTTTATTTTATTTATTATGTTTTTTTTTCAATTGTTTTATTCTTGTTTGTCAGGTTTCTCAAGAATGTAATTGCAAGAATAGACAAAATTAAAGATGCGTCTTGGACACCTGGTGCAAGAATCCCAACTCTTCTTTTAAATTCTTGTTTGAATTGCGTTTTTATTTTTATTTTATTTTTATTTTTATTTTTATTTAATTAGGTAGTATAATTTAAAACTCATAGGATATTCTTTGAAGGAGCTAAACTTTTGGTAACTCCAGTGAGCAACCGCGGTCTATAGTGTCTAGGAGTTCTTTAGGCGACACCTTCGGTGTCTAAGAAGTTTGGGTTTTAAGAGGGACCATTGTGACCCCTCCAACCTTCCCGGATCCCCTGGCTGTGTTTTTCTGAGGCCCTTAACTGGTCATCCTTAAGTTTTTCTCTTAAAAGAAGACGCAGTTACTTATGTGTTTACTTAACTAAAAATAAAATGCATGTTTGGGTTTTCATGTTTTTATTTGATCGTCGTTCTTTAAATTTAGGGTCAATCGTCTCTTTGAGATAACATAACATTTTTTTATTTCCCAATTTAAAAAAAAATGCAAATACACTTTAAAATTAAATAAAAGCTGAAATCATTTCTTCTTGGCGCTCGGTGTCTCGACCATAGGAGCTTTGAGTTTGGCCCTCTGGCTGTCCTCTTCCGGGGCTTCACGTACAGCCTCTTGGGGCTCACCACTTGAGCTCCCAAAGATCGCAATCTTAGCTTGAGTGTAACTACTCTCGCGATCTGTTTGCTTGCGTTTACCCGGTCGGTCTAGGTCCTCCAGCTGTTTTCGCATGTCGCGAGAGTACAACTCTACCATCTTTGATAGGTTTTTATTCTCGTCCCGCAATACGTCTAGCTAGTGTCGATTCACCTCCACTATCCTTGACCGCTCCATTTTCAAGCTTTTTATAGAACTTTGACACTCTTCAACCATACTTCGCTCCGCCGCTCACTGACCTTTCAGAATCTCTACCTCATGGGACTTCGCAAGTAGGCGATGACCCAAACTTGAAACACATGCTGGACTCTGCACGCTCAGTGCCAGGGCATCACTCATGTCCCGGTTGTCATCCCTTGTCCCGAACACACGTATATCTTTAGGAG
Organism: Prunus fruticosa; assembly: GCA_018703695.1. Lineage (NCBI taxonomy): Eukaryota > Viridiplantae > Streptophyta > Magnoliopsida > Rosales > Rosaceae > Prunus > Prunus fruticosa. Next base: position 32,000,596 of record CM031917.1, read on the forward strand.
TCACCAAATTTCTGACAACTCCAATGGCAACATTGTTGTCCAGGAGTATTGAGTCATTGACGGTCAGAGGCCCCGTGCGGAGGCAAAGTAGGGCATCCATACCTGGTGCTACTCCTGCTTGGCCTCGTGTTTGAGTCGGTGGAGCTAGGTTGAGATCCAACGAAAATGGGTAGGAAGAAGCCATTTGATTTCTTTTTTTTTTCTCTTGCTTCTTTTCTCTTTTGGGTTTCTGAGTTTGTGTTTTTGTTTTTTTCCCCTTCTTTTTCCTTCTTATAGACGGTCTTTCACAAAACCCTAACCATTGCAGCGTCTAATCATTTTCTTAAATCCCCAGCGTTCCTCGAGTCCCACAACCTTCTCACTTTCCAACCGTTTCCAACTCATTTGTCACGACTTGCTTTGTCTGAACGGCCACGTTCAGCAAAGTCGTTGCGTCCTTCCATGGCCCCGTAATTTCTTCTTGTGGAGTCTGCAGCGCCTCTATGCGTCGACACGTGTCTCGCCCTGTCTGTTGGTCCCTTACACTGAACCGAGACATCATGACCCATGTAAAAAAAAAATCCCGCTCTTTGTGTTTCTAATCATGGTTCGATAGTTTGTTTTTACAAAACTAAATAATAATAAAAATGTGGGCTTTGGGCTTTGGGCTTCAAATTTTTTTGTTTGGGTTTCAGTTTGTGTAAGACTATCTATTAGGGCTTACTGTTCTAAGTGTTTTACTGTTTCGTTTTTATTTTATTTTATTTTTTATTTTATTTTTGTTTGATTGTTTTGTAAATTTTTTATTTTGTAATTGTTTTATTTTATTTTTGTATGTTTTGTGATTTTTATTTGCTTTAATACCTTTCATTTGTTGTTATGACATTGTTTGTGGCTAATTTTTAAACATTGAGGACAATGTTCATTTCTAGGTTTGGGGGTATTGGAGTTTAGCATGTATTATTATTATTTTTTTCTTAATTAAAAAAAAAATTACTTGTTTTCCTTCTATTTGAGTCTTGTTTTGTTTTTGAGTCACTTTCCGAACAACATTTGATGAGATTGTGATAAATGTTTGCATGACTTAAATAAAAATTGGATTTCATTTTATTTTAGTGTTTTTTTTCTTTATTAAAAAATAAAATTAAATTAAAAATTGGCATTCTTCTATCATGATATGCTTGAAACCTTTTTTACACTTGCCATTTGTTTCATAATTTTCCAATTAAAGGATTTGCATGATCTAAAGAATTGTATGAAGCATAAATTAGACTTATATAACCAACCATATAAAGTGAGCTTTTGAGCCTTGTACTTCAATTCATGAGTGTTATATACATACTCTTATTTTCTTGTCATCAAAGTTGTTGTTTGATCTCATTATTCATTGATTTGGTTGAACACTTAAAAGTCATTCATTCTTGTGCAATTTGATTTCATGACATTTAAAGAAATGATATTAAGGCCTTCTTTGGATCGTTTGTGCCTTTCAAGCTAACCTTATGCATGCTTAAGCATGATTTTCCATTGTTGACCATTTTGAGCCTACATGTAAACCTTTTCTTTCATTTACCAATTTTATTTCCTCGCCTTAGCCTGAAAAAACAAATATTTACCTTTCTAAGGAACTCATGAGCTTTAATTTGGATGTGTTTTTCATGCTAAGTTTGGGAAGAGTTGTTACATTTCAAAAAAAAAAAAAAAGAGAAAAGTGGTGGTTGAATGAAAATTCATTTTTGGGCCTTCAAAATAAATTGGTGGTTGTTCAATAAAGGAGTGAATCATTGTAAATGAAGGTACAAGGAGTTTTGATCATGTAAAAATAACTTTTCATTGTGATGATTCGAAGTCTTGTAAACAATTGTTTTATGCTCTTATATTTTGAGTTCCTTGGACTTTGTATTATCTATACCTTTCATTTCTTACTCACCTTACACCCTTGGCCCCATTACAACCTATGTTAAAGACCTAAATTGATCTTAAATGTCATGTGGTTGAATTGCATTCATTTTTCTACTTTTAAGTGTTTGACATCCTTTTTGAGATCATATTAATGCAAATTCTTCATCTTTCTATTTTGAGTTAAGTCCTTATGGTTTAACTATATTCTCATGTTTATAACTGAGTGTTTCATTATAGCCCTCTTCTGAGTGATTCATTTGTGAGAGGACAACTTTGGTGAGATTTGAAGTTGAACTTGTGCTTTGTATGATTTTCGAAATTGTGTGAAAACTAAGATTGAGAAATTTGTTGCATTTGGCTATCACACTACTACACTTTGAGCATATTATGTTTTGAACTTTGCTGCTTTGTGAATAATGTCCAAAATTGAGATTTTATTGTTAAAACATTTAAGTCATGTGCATGAGTCATTTCTCTTCAGAAAATGTTCGGAAAGATTGTTTTGAGTTCTTTGTGTTTTTGGGTTTGTTTTTGGGTTTGTTTTTGTTTTGTTTTTGTTAATTAATGTATTTATGTTTGTTTTTGTTTCTGGTTTTGCTTAAGGACTAACAATCTTTTAAGTTTTCTAATTACTTTGTTTTAGAGTTAGGTAAAACGTTTGTGGGTATTGTATTCTGTTAAACCCTCAGGAGAGACAACTCCTCCTACTAGGGATGCCTAGAGGTTTAAAGGTTTGTTGCATACGCTAAATGCAATCGAGTTACCTACGAAAGTGGTTTAATTAACTTCTTGTTTGTTTTTATCTTTGTTTTCCTTTTGTTTTGCTCGAGGACTAGCAAAATCTAGGTTTGGGGGTATTTGATCGGTGCATAATTACATATCATTTTGTACCCTTTTAGCTTATGATTTGGTTATGTTTTTGAGTTAAACTTGTGCTTTTAATTTGTTTTGTGTTTGTTTCAGTGTTTTAAGTTTGAGACTCAATAAATGCATTTTGGAGACAAATTAGCTCAAAACAGTGTCTGCAGATCAGTCAACTTCACGGATTGGACTGTACTTACTCAAGAAGAACCAGATAATGAGCCATACATCATTGGAAAGATACGGAATTCTAGTTTCTGTAGAATGTTACGGTTCATGATTCCGAGTCTTCTAGAGAAAGTTATACATGTTTTGGCAACTTAAGGTCAAATTCGGCAGCATCTGCGTTACTGGGCCAAAAATCACATTTGAAGGCCTTTCCGATTTTTCCTTGACCTGAGCTGCATATGCTTGGAAATATAAGACACATAACTTGAAGATCCATATTTTTTCAGATTTTTCAGAATGGATGAACAAGCCCAAAACGAGCCCACAAGCTGGCTGCAATGCATTGTCATGCATGACATATGCATGATGAAGTGTTGTTGATTGTGGGAAAGTTTGGTGAAGCATATTCAATACCTATATTTGAGTGGAATTTTGCAGCAGCCAAATGAGCCAAAAGATGATGAAGTGGGAGTTGCAACACTAAGCCTAAAGACAAGAGGAATTGTTTTCAAATGCAATAGTGTGTTAGGTGAATTAAGTGTTGTAAGTTGGTGAAGTTAGTGTGTTTAGAAAATTCAATTGTATAATTCAGATTTTCACTTCCCCTAGGCCTATAAATAGGGAAGTTCTCTAAGTTTGTAATAACACCCCAAGGGGGGGAGCTCTCAAACACCTCTCTAGAGCTCCCTTCCCTTCTCTCCCTCAAATTCTCTTAATTTCCCTTTGTAGTTCTCAATTGTTGTAATAAGATCATTTACTAAATTTTCTTTCTTCTAAATTCTCCAAACACTTCTCTATTCTATTTCAAATTCTCTAAAGCTCTCAAAACACCTTCCTTTCTCTTCCAAATTCCCCATGTTCTCAAACACATCTCTCTTCCAAAATCCACAAAGTTCTCAAACACAATTCTCATTCTCTTCCAAAATCCTCAACGTTCTCAAAATACCTCTCTACTTTCTTCTCCAAAAGCCCCCATGTTCTTGAACACTTCCCAAACACTCCTCCCTTCTCTTTCTCAAACACATCTCTCCTCTCTTCCAAAAGTTTCCATGTTTTCAAGTGTTGTACAAAACCCTTTTTGCTTCTTTTGTTTTCATTTCTATTTTGTGTAGGAAAACTGAACAGGATCATTCAATCACCAAACCCTGTGGAATCGACCTCGCACTTACATACGCTATACTCCTGAACGGCTCGTGCACTTGCGAGTATCACAAGTTGAGGATGCAGCTGAATCCATTTGGTACAGCTGAAATCTACACAACAATCAATCATTCAAACTAGCATATTAACTTATAAGCATAATGAATAAGAACAAAAACCATAATTGAAACTTGGAAACTAATCAAACTTGAAACTAAAGAAAAGAATTTACATAACAATGAAAAGTAAAGTGGAACAAAGAAAAACTTAAGTAGAATTTCAGCACAAATATTTCATTACAACAATTGAAAACTAGAAAGAGAAACTAAGAGAATTTGAGGGAGAGAAGGGAGGGGAGCTCTAGAGAAGTGTTTGAGAGCTCCCCCCTTGGGGTGTGATTTATGAAGCTTGAAGACTTCTCTATTTATAGGGCTAAGAGGGAGGAACATCATGATGAAATTCAACACCACCATTCCTTCTTTAATACAACCCATAACTCACACTTCATCTTGTCTGTGTTAGTGTGGTTGGAATCAACTCCATCCCATAATTCTTTTGCTACACTCCAAGCTTTCTTCACATGGGAATTCAAAGGTGTAGTGGCTGCCTTTTGCTGCCAACCCATGTGGGTTTTCTTCACCTTTGCTTGCTGAAAAAACAATTTTTATGAACCTGTTTTGGTGTAGGAAGGCCATAGGTTTCAAAACGTATCCAATGAGACTGAAATTTGGATATGTTGAACTAGACACCCATTGGAACAAGTTTCATGAAGATAATCACCTCATTTGAGCCTCATAGCATGCTCATCCAAGGCCAAGAAGTTGACCTACGAAACTGGGCTGGCAAGGAGTTGTAGCCAAAATGAGTTTGTCTTTAAGCTCTTCTTCCATTCACCCAAATAAGGCCTTAACATGCATGGATTTCATCATTTCCTATCCAAAGTCATCATTTTTACCTAAAGCTCAATGAACTGAAACATAAACACAAAAAGAATTAAAAGCACAAGTTTAACTCAAAAACATAACCAAATCATAAGCTAGAAGGGTACAAAATAATATATAATTATGCACCGAACAACGCACTTCATGATTTACAAGTGGGTGTTTGACAATGAAGATGGAGGATCTATTGGCCACAATGTTGACAATCGTGGGTGACAATCATTCAATCTCTATCTTGGCTTCAAACCTTCCTGGATGCCAACGAAATTCCATATATTACACCAATGATTACTTATCAAACTATCCCTCGTTCGAGGGTGATGAACCATATGATATGGGTATCTTCAACTTGGAGGACAGAACCATCACACAACATTACTCTCTACACTCCCATTCTCAGAGAGCGATTTGGGTTGTGCCACCGTTTAATGGACTATGTTAAAATTCATCTTACAATTCATAAGTTACGATATTTTTGAAGTTTCCTTTATTTATGTGTTGTACAATTATAACTCTTCACTTTATGTGTAAGAAGATTAATTTATTATGAAGTAACTCTATTTTATGAGTCACATATTGATAGTTTGTGCTTTTCATCCATACTTAACAGATGTTCCCCCAATTGATCTAGGTTTCACCGGAATGTCAAGGCAAATCTTCTTATTTTTGCCTTTATTTATACTAGCCTCTCCGCAAGTGCAGAGAGGCTTTTTTAAATAATGCACTACTTACAAAGTTTTTTGTTTTTGTTTGTATTTTTGTAATTGTATTTTTCTAGATGTATGTATTAATCACGACTTCAAAATATTTTATTTTTTCTAGATATGCGTCTCAAAAGTTTCTAGATGCCCATCTTAAAAGCTTTTTATTGTGCGCATTGAATGTCACAAAAATTTGACAAAAAAAAGATGTCACAAATTTTTTTTTTTAAACATTATATATATATATATATACTTATGTGTGTGGTAAATGGATGAGTAGGTGGATGATCACTATACCTCTTAGTATTACACCCTTTGGATTTTATGTAACCTATGCACTAAGTATTTGTGACCTATAGGTATATTGTAAATGATTGTATTCAATCTTCTATCTTGTAAGCCTATAAATTGGTGGCTCTACCAAAAATTAAATGAGAATAAAAATGGTGAAACTTTATCTTTAGCATATCACTTTTCTCTGCATTTTCTTCCTTAGTTTTATAACATGTTATCAGCACGAATCCTCTTCAAAAATACCAACTAATTTCTCCGATCAATCAAACTTCTCTACTTCATTACCTTTCTTTCTCAAGCTCCAGCTGCCAACCTCTCCACTGTAGTAGAGAGGATAGTCCTCTCTAAAGCATATCTACAGATATACAAACCAACCAACCAGAGAAGAAAATTGAAGATTATACCAAGAGACACAAAGCCAAAACAAGAATCGGCTTACTAGGACTATCATCTTCCCCAAAAAGAAACCAACTGAGCTGTTGATTTTATGGGCGTTTAGAGTGGGATATGAACAACCACCGAAACAAAGGGATAAGTCCTATGCACTTCAATTTCTCTTATTTATTTTATTATACTATTATTACTATAATAACTACACAATTCAATACTCATGCTAACATCCCAAAAGTCTCCTGGAACTTGGACTAGCGTGGCAGGTGAAAATTATTGACATCGATATTTTTCGATATTATCGTCGATATTGTCAATATTTATACAATATGTACATGGATATGTTCCAAAATATCCGTGATTTCAAAAAACTGAAATATCCTCGATATTTCGTCGATATTATCGATATTTTAGACTATGATTGGGAGAGCATGCGTCTGCCGCTTTCTCTCCTTATCTAGTTACATACATATATTAGTATAATAAGATATATTATTATATAATTAGCTGTTTTTAGTAATATATATACATATATATTGATGATATAAAGTGTATATATATACATAACATCTTTACTTAATATAGTATGATATATATAATTAAATAAAATCATGATTGCCAGAAGTAATCAATGCCTATTTATTATATACAGTTCACATTTATACGAAAAAAATGATTCCATGTGTGTTATGATGGAGCTGGAAAAAAGAAGAAGGAGGAATTAAGGTCCGAAGATCTTGAGCCTCAATATATTTAATCAAGGACTTGAAGATCCTAAATTCTACACATGTAAAGCAATGAGCCAGAAGCTACAATTTTTATACATCTAAAAAGGCCAGAAAATCCTTTTATATATGTGTATGTACATATATAATTTCATGGTTCACAAAGTGAAAAGGTAATTAAACATTTACGTGAACCGTGTTGATCAATACCAAATATTAGTTGGTTCTCTCACTTTTATGGTTTATGTAAAACCAGGCCCTAAGCTCTAAAAGCCTACAGAGGGGGGTGAAGTAGGCAATAAGAAAAAGATTACCCTTTTTAAATTAAACTTCTTCAAAAGCACACAAGCACAAACACAAACAATTTCGTGGTTAATAAATTAAAACTAGTAACAGCAGAATGTAAATAACACACGATAATTGTTGACCCAGGAAAACCCAACAGGGTGAAAAACTGGGGGCACCAAGCCAGGAGAGATCCAATATGCTCAATTAAGAAATACAATAAAAACAAAAGAAGACTTAGCTCATCTATCACCTATAGGCAGCTACAATCCAATCTTTCAGCAAGCACATTTTCTTTATCTCTTAGCAGCAAATCCTCTCAAGAACACTAAGCTCAAGTTGCATGTAGTTTGATGTATGAAGTGAGTTATGGTTTCACAGATTCATCTATCTCAATCACAAAGTATGATTGAGCTAGACAAATGAAACCTAAGTGTTGTGATGATTAAACTAGAAGTAGTAATGAACTTGAAGCAATTAGTTTAATTCAACATAACAACAATGAAACAAAACAAATGTTCAACCGAAATCTTGTAAGTACACTTGGAGAAAGCTATATGTATACAATCAATCATATACTCACAAGTAACATATACTAGTTGAACAAATAATAAAGAGAATGAATTAAAGAAAAACATTCAGCCATTAAAGATTTTAAGCTATCTTGGGGAAGCACTTATGTGAATTCAATCATTCTCATAACCCTCAAGAATATGAACTTTGGCTGAATGAGAACTCCTTTCAGAGTTTCATCCCCAATCAGTTTTTCATGTAAAGAGTATTCCTTGAAAGAAAAAATAATTCATTCCAAAAAATGCATTAGTTGAAGAACAGAGAGCTATGAAAACCTCTCTGTAAGGAGGAATAAATAGAGACCATATGATCGGTGCATATTTATATATCATTTTGTACCCTTATAACTTATGATTTGATTATTTTTTTGAGTTAAACTTGTGCTTTTAATAAATTTTGTGTTTGTTTCAGTGTAATAAGCTTGAGACTCATTAAATGCATTTTGGAGACAAGTTAGCTCATCGGTGTCTGCAGATCAGTCAACTTCACGTATTAGACTGTACTTGCTCAAGAAGAACTAGATGATGAGCCATACATCATTGGAAATATGCGGAGGTCTAGTTTCTGGAGAATTTTACGGTTTATGATTCCGAGTCTTCTAGAGAAAGTTATACAAGTTTTGGCAACTTAAGGTCAAATTCGGCAGCATCTGCGTTAATGGACCAAATATCACATTTGAAGGACTTTCCGATTTTTTCTTGAGCTGGGGTGCATATGCTTGGAAAGATAATTCAAAGGGTTTGAAGATTTAGATTTTTCCAGATTTTTTAGGAGGGAAGATAAAGCCCAAAAAAAGCCCACAAGCTGACTGCAATGAAGTCAATTCCAGTCTATTTTCGGCAGTCAACTTGCAAGGCCCAAAACATATACTTGTACTGCTCAGATGGGAATGCATTCTTCATTCAAGTTGTTCCAATGGGTGTCTATTATGATATATCCAAATTTGGGCCCTATTGGATACATATTGAAACCTCAGGCCCTCCTACACCAAGCTTGGTTAAGAAGAATCGTTTTTTCCAGCAAAGGTGAAGAAAACCCACATGGGTTGGCAGCAAAAGGCAGTCACAAATTGAACACCTTTGATAATCCCATGTGAAGAAAGCTTGGAGTGCAGCAAAAGAAGTATGGGATGCAATTGATTCCAACCACACTAACATAGACAAGAAGATGTGGGAGTTATGGGTTGTATTAAAGGAGGAATTGTGGTGTTAAATTTCATCATGATGTTCCTCCCTCTTAGCCCTATAAATAGAGAAGTCTTCAAGCTTCATAAATCACACCCCAAGGGGGGAGCTCTCAAACACTTCTCTAGAGCTCCCTTCCCTTCTCTCCCTCAAATTCTCTTAGTTTCCTTTCAAGTTGTCAATTGTTGTAACTAAATGATTTTACTAAATTTTCCTTCAAGTTTTCAAGTTTTCAAGTTCTACTTTAATTTTATTTGTAATGTACATTCTTTCTTAAGTATTCAAGTTTAATTAGTTTCCAAGTTTCAATTGTGGTTTTTGTTCTTATTCATTATGCTTATAAGTTAATATGCTAGTTTGAATGATTGATCACCATTTAGGCTTGCATGTTAGCTATCTTGGTTTGAATTAAGAGTAGACACGATGCTTTAATTCGAATTGAACTATGAATAAGAAGAGTATGTATGGACATTCGACAACAGGGATTAGATACATGCTTGGTTGTTTAAATTGTTCTTCTATGCTTAATGGGTTCCTAATGCTTAATTTTAGGTTAGACAACAAATGATCAAATTAGGGAATTAGGAACACAAGGTTAGGACCAAACACCATGGCTTAATCATATTTTAGCTAGAATCAATCCGTTAATCTAATTGAACTTGGGAACTTATTTGCTTGAGTTATTTATTTTTTCTTGTTTTATTTATTTTCTTTTTCATTTTTGTTTTGTGTAGGGGAAATGAATTGGATCATTCAATCACCAATCCTCGTGGGATCGACCTCGCACTTACATATGTTATACTACCAAACGGCTCGTGCACTTGCGAGTATCACAAGTTGAGGATGCAGCTGAATCCATTTTGGTGCAGCTGAATCGACGCAACATTTATCAATGCCCATTTGATAACCTATGATTAAGAACATTTTGGGATACTACAGTTAGAGATTAAAGGTCTCCGAATCTAATCTTCTTTATATTACTTTATCTCTTATTTAGCAATACCTTGGACATTTGTTTCTTTATGTGATGTAAAAGATAACAAAATAAGTTTGCCTTTTATATATCATATACGAAATGTATTCTAAGGAGATTACATCGAATGTATTGGCTCTTAGGGCACATTTCTAACACTTTCTAACTACAAAACCTCCTACCATGAGCATTACATTCGTAAGGTTATCTTGTCCGTTGACCCCACTATGAATCTAGAGAATTATGTGGTTGTAGCACTTTACGGTCGCTAGCCTATGCTGGCTTTCATCAAGGCAGGTCAAAACACTTGGACTTACCCCAACCCAAATGGTGACTTTGGTGATGTTATATTTTATAAAAGCAAAGTGTATGCACTTGAAGCCATGGGAGACATTGAGTCATTGGATGTTTTTAGCAGTGATAATAACCCTTCACAGTTGCCACAGCTGAAGCCACGCACACCTTTTCTGCCATTTCGACCTTATTGTTCTCATGCATATCTTGTGGAATCAACTAAGGGAGACTTGTTGCATATCTTGGCACCGTTTAATGGACTATGTTAACTTCTAATTCATCTTACAATTCATAAGTTACGATCTTTTGGGAAGTTTCCTTTATTTATGTGTTGTACAATTATAATTCATCTGTCAATATCTGTCAACATGCATGCAGAGAGGCTTTTTTTAAATAACGCATGACTTACAAATTTTTTTTTTCTGTATTTTTCTATTTTTGTAATTGTATTTTTCTAGTATGTATTAATCACGACTTAAAAACTTTTTATTTTTTTTCATTGCATTTTTCTAGATGTCTGTCTCAAAAGTTTCTAGATCCCATCTTAAAAGCTTTTTTATTGCGCGTATTGAATGTCACAAAAATTATATATATACTTATGTGCAATTATATTTTTTTTTATATGCTCATTTCAAAAGGTTTTTTCCTATCATGTACATTTCTTTTATGAGACGGGCATCTAAAAATATAAAATTACAACAACAAAAAAATAAAAAAGTATAGTCATCAAGTAATTAATAAAGAAGGCTCTTCCAGGCGTTTGAAGCACCAACACATTTGTAATATCAATTGGGGGAGCTTAAAGATGCTTCACATTTTCATTTGTATCCACATTCATTTTTTAACACCAAACATCGTATTGCATTTGGCTAATCCAATCCTTCATTTGTATCCACGTTCATTTTTTAACACCAAACATGATATTGGATTAGGCTAATCCAATCCTACTACTTATATCCTACCCACCAAACAAGGCCATAGACTTCTACGTAGTGACGGTATACATGCATACATAAATGAGTGCTATACATGCATTCAACTTCTTTCTTCCTTGTGTTCTTTTAATAGTAATCATCCTGTTTTTTAGTATAAGCGATAATCTAAACTATATACCTTTATTTTTTTATACTTTATATACTTAAATAAAAACATTCTCGGTAACACACTTCAGTGAAGTTTGTTACTCATAAAAGAATTTGATTGTATAAAAATTCAGAATCACAGCCAAGCATGTTCCCTTTGGCAAATTTGAGTAAATTCTTCCTATATGTTTCCACTCTCCAGGCAAGGCTTTTCTAGTCAGTGCATCAGCTAAAATCACCCCATTTTCTGATCTTCTCACACACTATCATCAAATCTTAGCCAATTCGACCGGAAAAAAAAAAATCTCAGCCAATGTCACATTTAGTCTTAGAGGCTTGCCATTGAACAAAATGCATCAGATTTCAGCATATACATCCCTTTTTCCAGCCTAAAACCCTACCTTGGGAAAATTGAAGATTCTTCTTCCATGGACGCGCACCCTATAACAGTTCCACGAGCTGACCCAACCATGGGTCTAGTTTCCCTCCATTTCAAGGGCTTAACCAACGGGTTGCAAACTCTCACCAAACCCAACTTCACAATGTCAAACCTCCCAGCACCTGATTGTTCCCACTTGAGAGCCTTCCCTCCCAGAACATATAATTCGTGTCTTAATGCAGCAAAACCATAACCAAAAGCCTCCAGCTGCCGCGAGTGATCAGGAAGATTCACCGATGGAACTGAGCCTATGTTGTACCACTCTCCTTTTTTGGTATCCCTTGTTTTAATCAAGCTCTCACCCCAGTCTACAACAGTATATACTCGATTATCTCCGATCACCTGAACTGCAAATTGCATTGCCCTTGAAAAAGGCCAGATGTCTTCAACTGTGCGCCATGTTCCATCAGATGGACTAAAAACCTCAGAGGTATTTTGGTCTGGCAGGCCTACGTGGTCACTCAGAACATGAAATTTGCCTTTGTATGATAAGCCCAAGCAGTCCATTTGAGGGTTGCGCATTGGTGGCAACTCCTCCCATCTGCAAAATTTATAGTCATAACATAAATAAAGAATTTCAGTTTAGGAGAAAAAATATAGAAGAAAGAAAGAAATCCAATTGAATCCATTCGCTACAAAATATATATCACAAACAGACAGCTAAACATATGCATACACACGTATGTATATGAACACAATACGCTATCTGCAGTAAATACCATCAGGCCACACTTTTAACAAGGGAGGTCAACAGATTATAAAGACAAGTCTACCAATCCTCAAGGAAGATTGAAGTAGTTTGCCCCCACAAAAATGGTGAAAGAGAATACAGCAAAACATGAAAAATGAAAAACTTTTCTTCATAAGTATAAATGCAAGAAGCATTGATAGTAACATCAGTACTCGGATATGTTTGAAGTGTCAAATATAGGAACATACTTATCAGCCACCGGATCATAAACCTCAGCAAGAGCAAGCCCTCTGGGACAAGATAAGTTGCGCCCCCCAGCAACATAAATTTTACCATAAACAGCACTACATGCAAAATGAGAACGCGGTGTATGCATGGTTGCCACATTGGTCCACTGTTTCTTAAATGGATCAAACTGCATCACCTTGTTTGATATAAAAGGCCTTTGGTGTGGAAATGCTGGATCATGTGGTGCATAGGAACCTCCAATGACGAAAAACCGATTTCTAACACTAATACTTGAAAATCCGAAGTGTTTCCAGTCAGCATGGACAGTTGGAATCTTTGGCAAAGGATGCCACCTATCAGCTTCGGGATCATAAGCAACCCACTCATTGTTGGAGCCTTCTGTCAGAACAAACAGCCAGTTGCCACACCATTCTTCTCTAGCCTTATAGTTGGCATAGTCCAAGCTACGGATTAAATCTCTCCACGTCTTTGAGACGGTTTCGAGCAGTCCATGGTACCCATGAGAAACCATTGCCAAACATCTCAATGCCAAATCATCAGGCAATCCAGGAATGATAGACTGATGCACAGATTCCCTATAGCCCACAGATTGACAAATTAAACAAACAAATATTGTGTCCAAAATGGAAAAACTACATGCATATAGAATTAAAGATAAGACAAAGGTCAGTTATTCGAAACAACAATTGCAAAACTATAAAACCCAAAACAAAACAAAACCGCAAAGAAATACAAGAACAACAAAAGATGAGCATCTGTAGTAACAGTCACATAGGAGTTCATTCATCAGCTAAAAACTCTGATTGACTTATTTAATCATTTCTACACAATTTTATTCTTGAGGGACAATAATGGGGACTGATATGTTAGTTGAGACTTGAGAGAAACAATTTAATCATTTCTACACAATTTTATTCTTGAGGGACAATAATGGGGACTGATATGTTAGTTGAGACTTTAGAGAAACAATTTCTTACATGAATCAATTATCCAGCAAAATTGTTCCTTTTTCTTATGAATCTGGCATGGGCACCTGCAACCCCTCTTTTGGAAATCAAAAATCAAACTGAAAACAAAAGGGAATGGCTTGCACCGAATACCCTCTGATGAATTTCCTGCAAATTGAATTCAGGTTCAGATAAATAGGCACAGACAAAGAAATTAATTATATATAAAAAAAAATGTAAAACGATAAAGAGAATTTAGGGGTAAAAGAACTTACAGAAACAGCAGCTAGTCATTGTGTTGCTTTCGGGCGATGAATTGTTTGGGCCTCTGGAATTTGTGTCCAAATTTGATGGTGAGAGAGGCAGAAAATCAAAACTAAGCTGGTTGCTTTTGCATTGCAGCAGGCACAGCAGCTCCAATGTCCTTGCCTCTCAGCACATACTTCACGCGCGTGCCAGAGATGCCCTATTGAGAGAGAAAGAAGAGGGACCAGTATGAACTGAAAGAAGATGGAGCTGAGAGAAAAATGAATAATACTTTTGTCCAAGTCCAAAAAAGATGGCTAATTCATTCACCAAAAAAAAAGGAGGAGAAATTGGTTTTTTTTTCTTTTTCTTTTTGGTAGCAGGCTAATATTCTATGGTGATGTGACAGATTTATAATATACCACTCCTACCAAGAAATATAAATTATATCACAACAAATATAAAATATTATAAATAAATTCAACTACTAATCTAGTGCTATTTTTATTTTCAATATTCAAATAAGAAAATGCTAATTGCTTTCCTCATATATGTTCTCTCCCCTTTTTGCACCTCACAATGTGGTTCTATCTTTTTTATTTCACTATAAATATTACTTTTTTGTATAGTAAGAGCTTTATTTATTTATTTATTTATAATCTATAAATAATGTATAGTAAGAGTTTTTATTGTTATGTTGTCAAATCATTAGCAGGTGATCGAAAAGAAAATAAGCAGGCCATGAAGCGCCATGAGTTAATGGGCCAGGCTATTTCTTTTTCAAACAGAAATAGCCCATGACACACTCCAATTAAAAACACAGAAAAAAGGAAAAGGAAAAGAAAAAATGGAAAAAAGTAACCGCGAAGCCGAACCGTCTTGGGGACTCTAGAAGGTGCTTTTCGTACGAACCAAGGAGGCAAATCGAGAGAAAAGGCTCTGTTGTTGCAGTTGCAGATCAAAATCATCAAACCCTAAACCGAAACGAAGATGGTGAGAACAAGAAATGGGCCGCGATCGAACGGAATGCTGCCGCTGTTAGCACTTCACTCGGCGAGCGAGTATTACAGGCTCGACCGGAAGCCTCCGGTCACCGCCGGACTCATTGCCGCCAATTCTCTCATCTACTTACGCCCTGCTTTTCTCGACCCCATTCTCCCTTCCCTCCAAGAAGTCTGGTTCAACCCCCACCTCATCGTCAAGGTAATTTCTCATTCTCATTTCTAAGTTCACAAAAACCCCAAATGGTTGAAATGTTATCACTCTGTAATAAACCTTGAATTATTAGTTTTTGTTCTTTTGATTTCATATGTGAATTGGGTGTTTTATATATTGATGCGGGTAAGCTGTTTGTGAAATTGCTTGAACAGAATGGAGACTTGAAGCGCTTCTTCTTGTCGCCGTTCTACCATGTGGGAGAGTCTCACTTGGTTTACAACATGCTCTCCCTCTTGTGGAAGGGAATTCAATTGGAAAATTCAATGGACAGTGCTGAGTTTGCTTCCATGGTTGCTGTGCTACTGGGCATGTCCCAAGGAATCTCACTGCTGATTTCCAAGTCCCTGCTTGCGTTCTTTGACTATGAATGGGCTTACTACACTGAATACTCTGTTGGGTTTTCTGGGGTGCTCTTTGCCATGAAGGTTGTGCTCAATTCCCAGACTGAGAACAGTTATGTTTATGGAATTCCGGTACCATCTCGTTACGCTGCGTGGGCGGAATTGGCTCTGGTCCAATTTTTGGTTCCTGGTGTCTCTTTTATTGGTCATTTGGGTGGAATTCTTGCAGGGCTTGTCTATATCCAGTTGAGGGGTTCTTACAATGGCTCAGACCCACTTACTGTTATCATCAGAGGTCTTACTGGTGTGCTGAAATGGCCTGTGAGATTTTTACGACGCTTGTTTCCATTCCGAAGGAGGCAGATATCCGGTAGAGGACCTGTTGGTGGGGGCCAGAGAGGAATTTCTGTGTCTGGTTTCTGGAGATGCCATGCTTGTACGTATGAGAATTCTGCTTGGTTAAATGTATGCGAAATGTGTTCGACAAATAGGAGGGGCACTGGCAGTGCCAATGGCATGGCTTCACCGCGACCGGCACATTATTCCGGTGACCTTCCTTTGGAAGAATTACGTCGGCGGAGGATGGAAAGATTTGGGAGATGATAGGGTCCCTATTCCTGAGACTTGTTACAGATGTTGTTGGCAATGCATGACATGCAAATGCAATACCTCTTCTTCCCCTCACACCATTTCATTTGAATGTTCAATCTGGCATCATTGATACTGATCTTATGCTGCTTAATCAACTCATTTGGTTAGAACTTGGAACGTATTGTCTTTGCTAACTGGTCTTTGTCCAACTATTGCTGAACTTTTATCAATTGTTAGTTGATCGTTGAGAATTTCTATGTCTCAGGATGGCCTGGGTTTA
The DNA here is from genome assembly GCA_018703695.1 of Prunus fruticosa. Taxonomy (NCBI): domain Eukaryota; kingdom Viridiplantae; phylum Streptophyta; class Magnoliopsida; order Rosales; family Rosaceae; genus Prunus; species Prunus fruticosa. The sequence continues at coordinate 32,017,090 of CM031917.1, forward strand.
TGTTTTGTGAATGAATGTTGGTAGGCCCAATGTAACATCTGGAATGGTAGATGAAAGTAACTTTATTTAAAGGGCAAACAATAAAAAATCAGACCGAAGTCTGAATAAAGCATCATCATCAAACACTTGTTGCCATTTGACAAGAAAACTAGTAAAAGAAAATGAAGTGTGGGAGCATCGGCTGTCAAGAGAGTTTCCACGATAAAATTAGAAATCGTATAGTGAAAAAACATAAAGACGAGTGTTGCAATGCAATCACCGCATTTTTACAAGAATCAACTTTATCGATCTTGGTAGCAAGAAAACGTTGCTAATCATATACTAATATGTTTCTCTAACATTAAATAGTAATTACTCTTTACAAAGACATTTGTTAAGGAAACTTGGCTCGATGTTGCTTGCTGCTATTGCCTCTGTTTCTGTAGTTTTGCTCTCTTTGTACCATGCGATTGTATTCGAGCAGCAAATTTTTTAACTAAAATTCTGCTCTTGTTCATAGTCTTCACATTTGGGTTGTGGATTGACTATTTTGGATACCCATTATACGTCTTAATAAGTCTTACGATATTTATCAATAAAGTATATTTTCCTACCAAATAAAAACCAGGGTTCGTTAAGAAAAACGAAAAAGAAAATTGGGTTTAAAAAGGCCCAAAGTAGCCTTTGATACCAAAATTTTCTTTGGGCCGGTCCAAGTTTCGTCTGAGTGTTGTCGACTGTCGTCGAGCGAAGTAAACTGCGCGGCATCTCAGTCTGTGTGTGCAGCAGAACGAGTAGTGATAAGGGGGTGAAGAGATAACCGTTGTTTCCACCACCATCCAACGACTCTTCTTCTTCTTCTTCTTCTTCTTTTGCTTAAATGAGTTGATGCTCAACAATACGTTGTTATTAAGTAACATCCAATTAGCCATACCCAATTGCCCATATCCAGAACCAGAAACACTGAAATGCTGGCCAAAGCTCCTGCTCCAGCAGTAAACCACCACCTGCGGCCAAAACGCCTTGAACCTGAATGGACGGTGGCACTGGCACCTTACAACTGCAGGTGTGTCCATCTTCGTCAGATGAGAAAATGGGGGATAAGTTGTAGTTTCAGTCAGAGCCCCACCGATAACCCTGCACCTGCTTATGACCTCATGGACGATTTCGTTGTTCTGGGACCAGCCAACAATGACCCTCCCAACAGAAACACCACCCATAGAGGTCCTCTCTCTCTCTCTCTCTCCCCTTTATTTCAATTTGGGTTTTGCTTATTGTTTCTGTTTGTTCATGTCCACCTAAACTTACTAATATTTGTGAGTCAAAGACTTCCTCTTTTGAGAATCAATTTTTATCTTTTCAAATTTCACAAGGTTGGTTTTTCCTAAAAAAAATTCTGTTTTTCCGTGAAGCTTTAGACTAATTAAAGTTGTAAATATAAGGCACTTTGGTAATCCAGGGGTTGGTTGAACATGCATACATAATTTGTCCCATCTAAACTGCACATATGTTTATCCTGTGGGAATTGAGCATGTGCCACCATTTACAGACAATGACCGTCAACCAGCACGTACTAGGAAACTTGCTGCAAGTTTTGGGAGATTGAAAGTACATAGAGTGAAATCCATAGTCGAGAAGAATTCTCGGATGAAGCAAGAAGTAGATGAAAGTGATGATGAACTAAATGTGCAAGTTGCACCACCATTTATCAATTCACAATCTACACTTGAAGTTAGGGGGAACAAGAAGAATGCAAATGCCCCCAGTCATGGAGGAAGAGCTTCAAGTGCTTCTCGCTCAGAAGAATTTAGAAACATGAGGCGGAAGAAGGGGACGGCAGACGGCATTGACCGCTCTGGTGTAAATGTGAAAGATGCTTTTGAGCCCCTCACTGACGATCAGACTAAACAGCATAAGCCTCATATGTCTGACACCATGGTATCCAAACAAAAGGCTTCCGTTTCAAGAGGTTCTTCTGCTAATGCAAAAGGATGGGGTAATGGAGGAGGGTCCATGTATGACTTGTCTGAGTTGCCAGACCTAAAGCAGCGAAGAAAATTTTCCACTGACAGTGATTTTTTCAGTCGAAAATCCTTTAGGGATTTGGGATGCAGTGACTATATGATTGAATGTCTAAGGAGGCAGCTTTTCCAGCGCCCGTCACATATTCAGGTACATCAATATTGTTCCCATATTTACATCTGCGAAGAATTTGGTTTGGTGTTTGCTTTGATATGTATCCACTTCAAGAAGTGTCCCATATATAATGTTGTGTAAAATATTATAAATAGTTATTCACTCTTTGGACTTCATCCTGTTATTGTTCCTGTACTTAGAACTTCTGACATGTTAGAAACGTGTTTTGGTTTATGCAGTTTTTATACATACCTGTCTGACTCTGTTTCGTTACGTTTTCCTTTCAATCATCTGATCATATTTATCTGATTTAAAATCTAGTATATGTTGAGACTGGTAGTTTTGCCTGTGGTTACTACGTTACGTTGGATTCTGAAATCTCTATGTGCTTGCAATCACATTGTGATCCTTTAGGATTGCCTTGTCAGACATCTGGCATTATTATAGCTACTGTAATCATGGAAGTGTTCTCTTAAATACTTTTTCTTTAGATTTGACTGAATGAATTCCATGGTATAAATGTTGTGATAATAGTTTGATAGGTTGGGTTGCTAATAAAGTTAACAGATCAGAAAATTAGTGGAATGTGCAATATCCAGCTAATATACTCTTATGAAGTTCATGTTTAGTTTACTTGTACAAGGATGCACCAATTCATAATTAATACTCTTGTTACACGTCCTATATAAATGCAGGCCATGGCATTTGCTCCAGTTGTTGAGGGAAAAACCTCTATTATAGCTGACCAAAGTGGATCTGGCAAGACATTAGCCTATCTTGCTCCAGTAATTCAGCGTTTAAGGGAAGAAGAACTTCAAGGACTGAGCAAGCCCCTGTCACAGAGTCCTCGAGTTGTTATACTGGTACCAACTGCTGAGTTGGCTTCTCAGGTCAGTTTCTGTTGTGTTTCTAACTTGCTATTTTCATCTTGTGATCTACATGCTTTTAGTTCTTGTTGTCAGTTGTCACCTCTGCTCAGGTTGATTCGACAACAGTTTTCTGAGCTCTTCGCATATTAGTTCATTGCCAGCTCTCAGTTGTTTGACCTTGTTCTCTTTCGAAAAATGTGAACTGTTTTCCTATATGTATTTGTAATTATATGCTCATGCTGGCTGCAGCAAGTGCTTGATGCAAGTGTACTTGTGCAGGTTTTGGGTATTTGCCGTTCAATGTCAAAATTTGGGGTTCCAGTCAGGTCTATGGTTGTAACAGGTGGTCATCGACAGAAAACTCAGTTGGAAAATTTACAACAAGATATTGATATTCTAATCGCAACACCTGGTCGATTTATGTATCTAATTAAAGAGGGCTTCTTGCAATTATCAAATCTAAGATGGTAACCCAGTTTTCCTTTAACTTTGCATAACTTTTTCTGTCATATTGTCTCTGGGTTGATAAATTAAAGCTTCTTTGTAATTTGAATTTCGGTCCCATATATTTTGGGCAGAGCATGAGACATGAATAAGTAACTAAGGATTTCCTGGGATGGGTTCTCATAGCCTGTGTTGTCAAGCAGTGATAAGTTTATTTAACAACTCTGGGAGGTTTGAAAACTATGGACCTTGATTTCAGTTCTGTATTCGTTAGCTATCTTGGTTGTTTGGTTGGTATAGTATTGTAATTGTCTTCTCCAGCCACAATAAACTGTCTTGAACTGTTACACCTTGTATGTTTCCTTCATTATGACAAGTAAATTCACTCAGTCATCCAAAATTAATCTAGATGTAAGTATAAATAATAGAACTTAGGAGTTCTTGGTGATGTTGTTGACTAGTCAATCTCTATATTTGTGAGTGGATCTGGGTGTGTGCTTGCATTCATGCTTGTGTTTGTTGATTTACATACATGGCACATCAATATGTGACAAGATATTTCACTGGTGCTAATATAATGAGAACCTCTTGTTGCAGTGCTGTGCTGGATGAGGTAGATATACTCTTTAATGATGAGGATTTTGAAGCAGCACTGGAAAGTTTGATCAATTCTTCACCTGTTACCACACAATATCTTTTTGTGACTGCAACTTTACCTCTTGGCATTTACAACAAATTAGTGGAATCTTTTCCTGATTGTAAAGTGGTCATGGCACCTGGAATGCACCGTGTAAGCCCTGGCCTTGAAGAGGTTAGCTCTCCTGTTGCTTAGTATCTTAATTATTATATTTTGAAGTGTTGCACGATGGATTTAATTGCGGTCCTGGTAATTAGGTCAATGCAAAGGCTCTTATTTTATGGTTTACATAGCTTCATTATCATACTTGTTGACTATCGAGGACGAAAGAAAAACTGCTCCACAGGGAACTCAATCCATTCACCAGATTATGTTGGGCTGGAATGCCTTCATTCCCATCCCATCTTTTATGATCTCTCGGCCTTCCCGCTATCCTACTCAACTTTGATTGGACAGTCCTAAAATCCTTGTACTAATTTTATAACATCTTACTCTGATATAAAAGAAAAGAAAAACACCATCAGTTGTTAGAGAAAAGGGTATTCCTTTGTTATCATTGCCGCATTATTAATTCTACTTTTAATCAACTTTTTTTCTTATCTTCCCCTTCAAATCATTTTGATTAGAATTGAAGAGTTTTAATTACTCCAACATTATGGATTTTAATTATCATGATTCATGTCCAGGTTCTTGTAGATTGCAGTGGAGATGATGGAAGTGAAAGATCTCCAGAGATGGCATTCTCAAATAAGAAATCTGCTCTTCTGCAACTTGTGGAGGGAAGTCCAGTTGCAAAATCTATAATTTTCTGTAACAAGGTAAGGTGGAACCATTCCTTCTGAATGGCTTACCATATACCTGGGGATTGTGGGCTTTCACATACATTTCTGACTTTCTTTTGAGGAAAAAGAGAACATAGAGTTTTATGAATATGGAACTTAATTTCTTCCCAGGTCGTTTGAGAAATTTTAATTCAAGTTAGCTTTTCCTTTCCCATTTGCAGATTGAGACATGCAGAAAAGTTGAGAATGTCTTAACACGTTTTGACAGAAGTGGAACTCGTGTTCAAGTTCTACCATTCCACTCTGCTCTGGCTCAAGAATCTAGGCTTGCAAATATGAAGCAATTCACCAATTCTCACTCCAAGGAAGTCTCACAGTTTTTGGTTTGCACTGATAGGTATTGCTTTCTGCGCATGATTTCCAGTACTAAACTCTGTTTGCACTACAAGTATAATCTGGTTAATTGTTTGTTCCATAAATGTGAGTCATATTAGTATATAGCAACTTGACATTTATGAAATATCTGGCAGAGCATCGCGAGGAATCGACTTTTCCGGCGTTGATCATGTAATACTCTTTGACTTCCCTCGTGATCCAAGTGAGTATGTTCGACGTGTTGGAAGAACTGCCAGAGGTGCTGGAGGAATAGGTAAGGCATTCATCTTTGTGGTGGGCAAGCAAGTCTCCCTTGCACGAAAGATAACGGAAAGAAACCGAAAAGGTCACCCCGTGCATGATGTACCAGCTGCATATGAGCTTTTGTATTAACAGCCTACTTGCCTGCTTGTAAAATATATGGGTTTGAATTGCCAAAAGAGCTGACAATTGACACACAAGTTGCAAGGCTGGTGTGGGGAAAAATCACCAGCCATTTTCTTAAACAAATGCGCTTGGAATTCCGGAAAAGTACAATCTCGTATATACGCTTTTCTTATAAGCAGGTCTTATATGATTTAATCCAAGTTTGCTTCTTATTGTTGGTAGCATACATTCAGCAAATTTTCTCGGTTGGTTCCCCAGCATGGCCAGGAGCACAAATGCTAGACAAGTTCTTTCCTAAAATAAGGCCAATGCTAAACAAGTTCTTACTCTAGTAATATTTCTTTTCCTAATGTCGAAAGAGTTTTTAGTTTGAATCTCTTTTCAGCGGATTAAAAAACAACTCCTTTAAGTGAAGGAAATTACCCTACAAAAAAAAAAAATTTCCGATCCCACTTTCGCTGAATAATTTCAAAAAATAAAAATCCATCTTCAAGATTGGACAACAAAATGAGAAATTTGCCTAAGACCCAAAAAAATATTCCCATTGGCAAAAGGGGCTTTTTTTCACTTACAAAAAGTAGAGAAATGACCTTAGCTTATGCCCAAAAAAAAAAAACAGAGTGGGTAATGTTGAGAACGGTGCGTTGTGCTCTGGGTGGAATGGGATAAGGTGCCAAGTAGAAGAACGGGGCTTTAGAAATACAGTAGAGAGACAGAGAGAGATAGAGAGATAGGGAGCTACAATGTCAGCGTCAATTTCGTTCCTTGGCACTGCAATTGCGTCTTCCCAACAGCTATGGCTGCGTCCTAAGCTTGTGGGAGTGACAACGACTCTAAGTCCAAGGCCTCAATCTCAGTCTCTTCTTGTGGAAGCCAAAGCCACCACCAAAAGAGAAGACAGAACCGCCCGCCATATTAGTATCAGAAAGAAGGTACCATTGCCAACCATCTCTCTCTCTCTCTCTCTTTCTCCCTCGCTTGTTTTCTCTATCTTATTTCTGTAATTTGGTTGCTTCGCTTTCAACCCACATAATGTAAGATGAATTTTACCGTTCAAATTCCAGGCATCTGAGTTGTCCCCCTTTCACTTTACGTGTTCCGAATTTCCCTTATCTTCTTCCCTACCTACCCAGAAACTCTTTGTTGTCAGTTTCTGAGTAATGGGTTCTTCCCCTTCTACAAGAGCATGGACTTTTTGCCATTAGATTATACCAACATACATTACTGGAGCTTAGCTTCCCAAGATAGGAAAATGTGTCTTCATTGTACGTATACATGAACTGGGTTACCCTGTTTTGGTTGTTTTGGTCTTGATTTACCTTATTAAACATAGATTATAGTTCCCTTGAGTATGCCTCCCATAATCTCTAGAGGTTCTTGTACTAGGTGGATTTGGAAAAATTTAGTGTGTTTTCTCTGTTGGCAGTTTTCGAAGTGAAATTCGGAAGCTTTAATTTGGGTGCTGATTAGTAACATTGATTCACTCTCCCCTTGCAATGCAAATGAAAGTGCAACAATTTCCCTTTGATTCTATTAGTTTCTTCTATACACTCATCAAAGCATACTGGTTAAAATTACCAAATGAGAGTTGCTGGTTATGATTATGGATGATGCATTTGTTGTTTCTTCAGGTTGAAGGGACTCCAGAAAGGCCAAGGTTAGCTGTCTTCCGCTCTAACAAGCATATCTATGCCCAAGTGATTGATGATACCAAGATGCACACACTTGCTTCAGCTTCAACAATGCAGAAACCCATCTCTGAAGAATTTGATTACACTGCTGGTCCTACCATTGTAAGTTCACAGATATCAACTAAATAACCTGTTAAATATTCTTGCTCCGCCATGTGGTTTGTTAGTCTGAAAAGTTTATTTCAGCTGTACATCTCTATTATGGAAATATGGCCAAATAGGCTTTCAATAGCTTTATTTTTCTGAAGCCTATTGCTTAGTTGAATTGTTGCATAGCATCAATCTGCAAGCTACTTCTATCATTTGTCTTTTACTGTTTACTCTTCAGTAGGTCAATTCATATTGGATGATTCATAGATAAATGATGATTGTAATAAACTTAACAGTTGGAAAAATGACTTATTATTAAACCGAGAACTTGATTCGTCAATTGCTAATGTGGTAAATTTACCTTCTACATGTTTTATAAAACTTCTTGCCCTTAGCTTTGATGTTTGTCAAACAAAAGTCCTGATTTACCAACGTTTGTGTCATCAGGAAGTAGCAAAGAAGGTGGGAGAAGTGATTGCAAAGTCCTGTTTGGAGAAAGGGATTACAAAGGTGGCCTTTGATAGGGGTGGATACCCCTATCACGGTCGTGTGGAAGCCCTTGCTGATGCGGCTAGGGAACATGGCCTTCAATTCTAAGATTTAGTCGGACTTAAATCTATTTTGGATTGATGTACCTCCTTTTTTCAGTTTTTGTAAAAGCTTGGGATGGTAGAATGTATTAATGTGTAAGCAGAGTTGCTTTTTCCTAGTCAATTGAACATTTGCCAAGGAGAGGCTTTCAATTTACTTTATTATTTATGCTCTCGGTTCTTCTCATCTCATGTTATGGTCCCTTGGTTGCTAGCTTATCAAATGATCTAGTAGGGCATTGCATTCAAAGTTGAGATTTGTTGGGTCAATCCAAGACTGGAGTTGAAATAAATTCAGGTTGAAATTAATGTTCAAACTAACAAGAACCACATGTAGGAGGGGAAGAAGGAACTATCATGCCCTTCCCAACTCCCAAGCAAAGAAAGCGTTCAACGAGTTGTCCTCTTCTATTTTTAGCTTTATTCTTTCTCTTGTTGTGCTATAGCTTCTTCTGTTACTCCCCCGAAGTCCGTTGCCGAGCCGAATTACAGTTACGCACACGCACACGCAGAGATCGATCTATCCATTCATCCACAAAGATTCGATCATCATATAAGACTTCCCACATCTAGCCAGCCTCATGAAATTCTCTTCACCAAATCAAAAGAAAAGGGAAACTGAATTCCTTCATCTCCTCATCAATTGATTTTTTATTTGCCTTTTACATGTGGGTGCGTTGGGGTGGGGGTGCTGCTGGGGTGGCGGATCCATTGTGCCTGTGGTGATCCCATAAATCTTTGATTCATTAAGTTAGTTACTTAAGATGGCACCGCCGGCCAGCCCTGTTGTCCCGATGAAGGCAACATCCAATGGATCGTTTCAAGGTGAAAATCCTCTGGATTTTGCTCTTCCCTTACTCATACTCCAGATCTGCTTGGTCGTAGTTTTCACCAGAACACTTGCATTCCTTCTTAAACCTCTCCGGCAACCTCGAGTTATAGCCGAAGTCATTGTAAGTCTTTTCTCAATTAATCGCCTGATCTTTGTTCTCTTCCATTTTCGACAAAAAATCACGTAATAATCCTCTAGGTTCATAGTCTGACAACATGATCCCCGTTAATTTTACATGCATTATTTAATTTCGTCATGAAATTCAATTCATCGTGCATGCACACATGCATGTAATTGCAGGGAGGGATATTACTTGGACCCTCGGCATTGGGGAGAAGCGAGAAGTTTCTCCACACCGTTTTCCAGGCAAAATCAATGACCGTACTGGACACCGTGGCCAACATCGGACTCCTCTTCTTCCTGTTCCTCATCGGCCTTGAACTCGACATCCGCGCCATTCGCCGCACGGGCAAGAAAGCCTTAGGCATAGCCGTCGCCGGCATCACCCTCCCCTTCGTCCTCGGTGTCTTCACCTCTTTCGTTCTCCGCGCCACGGTCTCCAAAGGCGTCAGCCAGGGCCCCTTCCTCGTCTTCATCGGCGTCGCCCTCTCCATCACCGCCTTCCCCGTCCTCGCCCGCATCCTCGCCGAGCTCAAGCTCCTCACCACTGACGTCGGCCGCATCGCCATGTCAGCCGCCGCCATAAACGACGTCGCCGCCTGGATCCTCCTAGCCCTCGCCATCGCCCTAACCGGCACCAACACGTCCCCTCTCGTCTCCGTGTGGGTCCTACTCTGCGGGGCCGGGTTCATCGGGTTCTGCATTTTTGCTCTCAGGCCGCTCCTTGCCATGATGGCGCGGCGGTCCCCGGATGGCGAGCCGGTGAAGGAGCTGTACATATGCATCACGCTGTCGCTGGTGCTGGCGGCGAGTTTCGTTACGGATACGATTGGCATACACGCTCTGTTTGGCGCGTTTGTGGTTGGGATTGTTGTGCCGAAGGACGGGCCGTTCGCGGGGGTGCTGATAGAGAAGATAGAGGATCTGGTGTCGGGGCTGTTCTTGCCGCTCTACTTTGTTTCGAGTGGGTTGAAGACTAACGTGGCGACCATCAGCGGAGGGCTGTCGTGGGGGCTGCTGGTGCTGGTTATATTCACGGCTTCTTTCGGGAAGATTGTGGGGACGGTGGCTTTGTCGATGATGTGTAAGGTGCACTTCAGGGAAGCTTTGGCACTTGGGTTCCTTATGAACACAAAGGGACTGGTGGAGCTCATCGTCCTCAATATTGGCAAGGATAGAAAGGTTTGTTTGTTTACTAATTAAATTAATGCTCTGCATAGCTGGCTGCTCTCTCTTTTACTTGTTTGCAATGCAATGTTTAGTACGTATGATATTGGATTGGATGTTAAATTCAGCACAAATTTTACAATTTATTTATTATTTTGTTACATCAATCTATGTTACAAGTTAATTACCTTTTATATTCGTCACTACGTACGCATGGCAGGTACTGAACGACCAAACCTTCGCCATATTCGTTCTAATGGCGCTCTTCACCACCTTCATCACCACCCCACTGGTGATGGCCATCTACAAGCCCGCCCGCAGAGGAGCCCCCTACAAGAACCGCAGCGTTTTCCGCAAAAACCCCGACACAGAGCTCCGAATGCTGGCCTGTTTCCACAGCACCCGCAACATCCCCACTATGATCAACCTCATCGAGTCCTCCCGCGGCACCCGCAAGCGCGGCCGCCTCACCGTCTACGCCATGCACCTCATGGAGCTCTCCGAGCGCTCCTCCGCCATCTCCATGGTCCACAAGGCCCGCTACAACGGCCTCCCCTTTTGGAACAAGAAAACTGACGACACCAACTCCAACAAGGACCATATGGTCATTGCCTTCGAGGCCTACGAGCAGCTCAGCACCGTCAAGGTCCGCCCCATGACCGCCATCTCCTCCCTCAACGACATCCACGAGGACATCTGCGCCAGCGCCCACCACAAGAGCGTCGCCATGATCCTGCTCCCTTTCCACAAGCACCAGCGGCTCGACGGCACCATGGAGTCTCTGGGGAACTCGTTTAGGTCCGTCAACGAGCGCGTGTTGAGGCACGCGCCGTGCTCAGTTGGGATTTTGGTGGACAGGGGTCTGGGCGGAACGGCCCAGGTCTCGGCCAGCGACGTGTCCTATAATGTGGTTGTGGCGTTTTTCGGAGGGAAGGACGACAGGGAGGCGCTGGCGTACGGCATGAGACTGGCGGAGCATCCCGGGATTGTGATGACTTTAGTGAAGTTTGTGGCCCCACCGGGGAAGACGTTGATATTTGGCGCGAAGTTAGTCGGGATCACTTCGGATAAGAACAAGAAGATTTTGAAGGAGGAAGATTGCGGCGACGAGAAGGAGGACGACGAGTCGTTTTTGGCGGAGTACATGAGTGTGAGGAACATTAAGAACAAGGAGGGCGGGGAGCCTTCGATGCTGTACGAGGAGAAGGTGGTGGAGAGCAAGGCGGAGATTTGTGTCGTGTTGAAATCGATGGGCAGAAATGTCAATTTGTTTGTGGTGGGACGAATGCCTCCAACGGCGCCGCTGGTGGACAGCACGAGTGACTGCGCGGAGTTGGGCCCCGTGGGGAGCTTCTTGGCGGCTTCGGAGTTTTCGTCCACAGCATCGGTTGTGGTGCTTCAACACTATAATCCCACGGCGTCGCAGCCGCTTGTGGTGGAAGAGGCTGATTATGAGTTACCGGAAACGTCAATGGCTTGAGTGTTGCGTGTGAGAGTTTGAGAAAATGTTTTATTTGCTGAAATTAATTAGGAGATGAGGAATAAAAAGTCTTGTTAGAAATTTCGATCCTTAATTACATCGATTTAGGAGATGATCTATAGAAACGATAATGTACTTAGTCAAATTATAATTACTTGTATTTCTCATATAAAATTTGGTTCTTGTTTAGTACACGAATACCATTCTTATTGTTTGGTTAACTTATAAGTCATTCTTCTCATGATTCTCTTCATTATAAGTTTATAGCAATGCAAATGGCATTTCTACAAGTTTTATATTCTACATCTACAATTCAGAATCCAATTTAGGCACTGATTTCAAATTCTAAACTCTAGATTTAAGACTTTGAATTCAAATTCTAAATCCCAAAAATGAAACCTCTAGCCGAGCCAACCTCCTCTTAGACTAGGTTAAAGCAATCCTTATTTTGGAGTTGTATAACATTTTTGAACATGCCGAATGGCTTGTTTGTAAAGACAGATGGCCCTTCTGTGGCCTTTTATTTATCTATGTCAAGGTTGTTTTGGTTTAATTATAACCTCTATATTCGTGGATGCGTGCATGCCGTTGGTAACATATTTAGAGTATAATACCGTTTCTTTTTGGCAAAGCTGTATGTATAGAATAGGGATTGTATTGAAATAAACCGTTTACAAAGATAATCGACCGAAGATGACAACCGAAAGTGAAGACCGAAGGCGCGATCACTTGTACGAAGCTGATGACCGAAGGTGAGGACCGAAGGTGCGATCACTTGTAGTAGTATTTGAGATGCTCTATGTTCCAAGGGTGGCCGAGGGTTTGACCATCGGTACCGCGCAATCGGTAAGTTCCAGATCGGCAGACGGTAACGACCTCATAAGGGCCTTCCCAGAAGGGCCAAGGGTGCCTTCGTTGGGGTCCTTGGTGGCGAGAGAGACTTTGCGTAAGACCCAGTCCCCCACTTTGAGCGATCGGCGTCTGACGAGCGAGTCGTAGTAGCGAGAGGTCCTTTGTTTGTAGGCAGCGTTCCGAAGCTAGCCTGGGAACGGTGTTCGTCAATGAGATCCAGGTTGAGCGTGAGCAAGGTTTCGTTTTGCTCTGGCTTGTAAGATGCCGTTCGGCACGAGGGTGCGTTGATCTCGACTGGGACAACGACTTTAGTACCGAAAGCAAGGGAAAAGGGTGTTTCGCGCGACCGTCGGTAGGAGGTGTTGATGGCCCATAACGCTTCGGGGAGTAATTCGGGCCAGGCTCCCTTTGCCTGCCCCCAGCTTTTTCTTCGAGTGTCTTCTTGATGATCTTGTTGATGGCTTCAACTTGGCCGTTTGATTGTGGATGTGCCGAGATGCGAAGAACAAGTTGATGCCGAATCGGTGGCAGAGGTGCCGAAACTGAGAGGAGTCGAATTGTTTGTCGTTGTCGGTGATGATTGCGTTCGGGAGGCCAAATCGACAGATAATGTTCTTCCAAACAAAATGCTCAACTCTTGCTGCGGTGATAGTTGCCAAAGCTTCGGCTTCGGTCCATTTTGTAAAGTAGTCGACATCGACGATGGCGAACTTGAGCTGTCCTTTCCCTTGGGGCATGGGGCCGATGAGGTCCAAACCCCATTGAGCGAAGGGCCATGGGCTAACAATCGGCGTGAGTGGTTCGGCAGGTAGTTTTGGAACAGAGCCGAAGCGTTGGCATTGATCACACTTCTGGACGAGTGTGGTGGCATCGGTATGGAGGGTCGGCTGGTAATACCCTTGCCGAATGGTCTTGAAGGCCAGAGACCGAGCGCCAGAATGGTCTCCACAAGCTCCTTCGTGAATCTCTCGTAAGACGTAGTTGCCTCCTGCGGAGTCATGCACCGAAGCAATGGTAAAGAATGACCACGCCGATAGAATCTGATTCAAAATTAGGTACCGTGCCGAATCGCGGCGAGAGTTTTGGCCTCAGTTTTGTCGGTCGGTCAGCGTGCCGCTTGTGAGGTAGGCGAGGATTGGATCCATCCAACTTGGATCCTGCCGAACGGCATGTACCTCAGTTTCAATAGTGCTGCGCCGATCGAGAATTTCGATCGGCACATGGCGGCCTACGTTGTCGTCAATTGCTGATGCCAGGCGTGACAGGGCATCAGCATGGGCTATTTTCGGACCTAGGGATCTGCTGAACTTGATACGCAGCAAAGTGGTGAAGCAATCGGCGAGCGTGTATCAGTAGGCAGCCATGGATGTATCCTTGGCTTCGAATTCGGTCCGTACTTGATTAACGACAAGTTGCGAGTCGCTGCATATGTTTAGCTGGCTGGCACCCATTTCTTCAGCGAGCTGAAGGCCTACCAACAGGGCTTCATCTCTGCCTCGTTGTTCGAAGCCTTGAATTGGAAACGGATGGCATATTCGATGGTCGTCTGATCAGGGGCTTTGAGTACTAAACCAGCTCCGCTGCCCTGTCGGTCAGACGAACCATCCACATAGAGAGTCCAGACGGGAATCGTCGACTAAATTTGCCTTCGGTTGGATGAGCGACTAATATTGCCGAAGCCAATTTAGGGTCGGCATCGTCTGGGATGGGTCCTTCAGATGTAGTCATTTCAGAGATGAAATCAGCTACCCCTTGACCCTTCTCGGAGGCCGAGGATGATAGTGGATGTCGAATTCGCTGAGCTCAATTGCCCACTTCACAAGCCGACTTGATGTCTCCGGTCTTTGTAGTATCTGGCGTAGAGGCTGATTGGTGAGAACGGTAGTGCTATGAGCTTGGAAATATGGCCGAAGCTTGCGAGCTCAGAGGACGAGAGCGTAGGCAAGCTTCTCTAGTTCGGGGTCCAGAAGCTCAGCGTCCTGCAAAGCATGGCTAGTATAGAAAATGGGAAGTTCGATGTTGTTCGGCTTGCGAATGAGTACAGAACTTAATGCCGTTGCCGATCCTCGATAAGTAGAGAATTAATTCTTCACCGGAAGAGGAGTGGATAGTAGGGGCGCTCTGCTCATGTAGGCCTTGAGGTCTTGGAAGGCTCGATCGCATTCGGCAGTTCAGGCAATCTGCCGTTTGTTTCCTTTGAGGGCTTTGAAGAAAGGTGCACACCGATCGGTAGCCTTGGATATGAATCGGGCAAGAGCGGCGACACGCCCTGTGAGGCTTTGAATATCCTTCTGCGTCTTTGGTGTCTGCATGTCGAGCAATACCTTAATTTTTTCAGGGTTGGCCTCAATGCCCCGTTGGCTGATCATGAAGCCAAGAAATTTACCCGAGGAGACGCCGAAGGTGCACTTACTTGGGTTGAGACGCATGTGGTACTTCTTTAAGACACCGAACATGAGGGAGAGGTTATGGAGATGAGAATCGGCTGTTTTGCTCTTGACCAGCATGTCGTCCACATAAACTTCCATTGAGGTGCCGATGAGTTTAGAGAAGATTTTGTTGACCAAACGCTGGTAGGTTGCCCCAGCGTTCTCAGACCGAACGGCATGACGTTGTAACAGTAGAGCCCTTTGTCGGTGATGAATGATGTATGTTCGCGATCGGCAGGGCTCATAAATATCTGGTTGTATGTTAAGCTCATAATTTCATACATATACATGCTCTATTTACTTAGTTCTTTTGCTTAGTTTCCTATAATTCTGAGTTATTTACCTCTCTTTGTGTGTTTTGTAGGCCAGAGAGCAAAAGAGCATAATTCATGCAATTCAAGCATGTTAAGGCCTCATTTGGATGCATGGAATACACTTGAGGCATTTGAAGCAAAATGGTGCAAAAACGTGCAAAATCTGAGCCTGAGTTAGAAGTTCATTTTGGACTTATCTTCTTCATCCGAACTTGGATTGGGCCACTACTTGTGTGGTTGGATCAATGACATTCTGAACTTCAACATGGACATCTTAAAGTCATCATTTGATTCAGCCCAACCCAATTCGTGAGCCCATGGAAATACACATCATGCTGAAGGAAGATGAGCTCATTGCATGCTTGGTCATGATGAGCTAGGCATGAGCTATTGGTTTCTGAATGGAAGCTTGGTCATGCTGACATGAGGATGAGCTAGGGCTGCTAGTGGGATTTAGTGGAGCAACCATTTCTGATTTTCTAATGCAAGTGTTGAGTCCATTAGCCATATTCAATTCAGATTTCCCACTCCCATCTCCCTATAAATACCACTTCCATTCCACATTCAATTGACATCCTGAGATCCATCATTCACACTTCCATTGTACACAAAGAGAGGGAAAGTTGAGAGTCACAAAGGGAGAGAAGGGAGAAGGCAGCAGCTGGGAGGCTTTGGCCTCCTGGCAGCCATGGAGATGAATCTTTTCCATCTCTAGCATGCTGTCCTTATCTTCTTCTCCTCCCTTTGTCTTTTATTTTCTTCTTGTATTTTCTTTGTTTTGCTTTGTTTTTCTGTTATTAGTTGTAATAAACATCTTGCTAGTCTTGTATCATGGTTTGAGTTTATAAAGTTTGATTTCATTCATGAATTCTTCTTCACTGTTTTAATGGAGCTGTTTTGCATCCTTTGACTGATCACCTAAGGTTTTATGCGTTATGCTCTTGTTGGGAAGGTTTGGGGATCATCTTCATTCCATCCATTAGCAACTTATGTGATTTGGTTTCTAGGTCTCCTAATGTAAACACCATGTTTGGGGTCCTTGTGATGTTCAATACAATTTGATCCAAACACCATGGACTTATTTGTGAGCATCTTCATGAGTGAATCAATTTGTTTACTTGCTGCCATAACATGATTAGAACAATTAGGGTGGATTCTAAAACCTCACCATCTTGTCTTAGTTCTTTTCTTTCTGCTTGTTTTGTTTCTCTTGTTTCCATTTCTGTTTTGTGTAGGAAAACTGAGTTGGATTATTCAATCACCAATCCCTGTGGAATGAACCTCGCACTTACATACGCCAAAAACTTGTTGCGTAGGTTCAGCTGCACCAAAATGGATTCAGCTGCATCCTCAACTTGTGATACTCGCAAGTGCACGAGCCGTTGGTAGTTTAGCGTATGTAAGTGCGAGGTTCATTCCACAGGGATTGGTGATTGAATAATCCAACTCAGTTTTCCTACACAAAACAGAAATGGAAACAAGAGAAACAAAACAAGCAGAAAGAAAAGAACTAAGACAAGATGGTGAGGTTTTAGAATCCACCCTAATTGTTCTAATCATGTTATGGCAGCAAGTAAACAAATTGATTCACTCATGAAGATGCTCACAAATAAGTCCATGGTGTTTGGATCAAATTGTATTGAACATCACAAGGACCCCAAACATGGTGTTTACATTAGGAGACCTAGAAACCAAATCACATAAGTTGCTAATGGATGGAATGAAGATGATCCCCAAACCTTCCCAACAAGAGCATAACGCATAAAACCTTAGGTGATCAGTCAAAGGATGCAAAACAGCTCCATTAAAACAGTGAAGAAGAATTCATGAATGAAATCAAACTTTATAAACTCAAACCATGATACAAGACTAGCAAGATGTTTATTACAACTAATAACAGAAAAACAAAGCAAAACAAAGAAAATACAAGAAGAAAATAAAAGACAAAGGGAGGAGAAGAAGATAAGGACAGCATGCTAGAGATGGAAAAGATTCATCTCCATGGCTGCCAGGAGGCCAAAGCCTCCCAGCTGCTGCCTTCTCCCTTCTCTCCCTTTGTGACTCTCAACTTTCCCTCTCTTTGTGTACAATGGAAGTGTGAATGATGGATCTCAGGATGTCAATTGAATGTGGAATGGAAGTGGTATTTATAGGGAGATGGGAGTGGGAAATCTGAATTGAATATGGCTAATGGACTCAACACTTGCATTAGAAAATCAGAAATGGTTGCTCCACTAAATCCCACTAGCAGCCCTAGCTCATCCTCATGTCAGCATGACCAAGCTTCCATTCAGAAACCAATAGCTCATGCCTAGCTCATCATGACCAAGCATGCAATGAGCTCATCTTCCCTTCAGGATGATGTGTATTTCCATGGGCTCACGAATTGGGTTGGGCTGAATCAAATGATGACTTTAAGATGTCCATGTTGAAGTTCAGAATGTCATTGATCCAACCACACAAGTAGTGGCCCAATCCAAGTTCGGATGAAGAAGATAAGTCCAAAATGAACTTCTAACTCAGGCTCCAGATTTTGCACGTTTTTGCACCATTTTGCTTCAAATGCCTCAAGTGTATTCCATGCATCCAAATGAGGCCTTAACATGCTTGAATTGCATGAATTATGCTCTTTTGCTCTCTTGGCCTACAAAACACACAAAGAGAGGTAAATAACTCAGAATTATAGGAAACTAAGCAAAAGAACTAAGTAAATAGAGCATGTATATGTATGAAATTATGAGCTTAACACACCCCCAAACTTAGATTTTGCTAGTCCTCGAGCAAAACAAAAGGAAAACGAAGAAAAACAAAACAAAATAAGAAGTTAACTAGACCACTCTCGTAGGTAACTCGATTGCATTGAGCGTATGCAACAAGCCTTTAAACCTCTAGGCATCCCTAGTAGGAGGAGTTGTGTCTCCTGAGGGTTTAACAGATTACGATACCCACAAACGTTTTACTGACTCTACAAAACAAAATGGTTAGAAAACTTAATAGATTTGTTAGTCCTTAAGCAAAACAAAAACAAAAACAAAAACAAAGACGTTAACCTTCCAACCGGACAAAAATGGTAAACTGCATAGACATGGCTCAACAAGGAACAAAACAAGCACTAAGGAAGTTCTAAACATTATTCAAGTGCTACCACAATCTCACACAAATCATGATGAAGGTGTGTGTGTGAAGTAGCCATGAAGATACAACTCATGCTTCTCAAACAACGATATGAATTCCTGCAAGAATGAACACAAGTTTGCCAAGCTAAACCAAAATCAATAGGACTTTACTCATGGATGTAATGGGGTTATGGTAATGGTTAGACAAAGAATGGATATGGAAACAAAAGGTCTAAAGAACAAAGTGAGCATGATATGTAAACAAGATCATGGACGTTTGAAATGTAAGGCACAGAAATTGAAAAGCTCACAACACCAGATTTTGCAATTGAATCACTTCATAATTTGATTTTGACGTTTACACACTTTGTATAATATTTGGCCCAATTTTGCGGCTCTTCACCCTAGATCACCTTGATTTCTCCTTATATCACCCTAGGGTCGTGACTACATTGGCCACACTTCTTTTCTCTTTTTCTTTTGATTTTTTTCATATAGCTCATTTATTGCCTTGAATCCATTACAATCTCAAATACAATCATACTCTACATGTTCCCTAGATGATAGGATGTTTAATGGATGATAAGGTGATAGAAAGAAATGGCTAAGTGTTTGAGCACAAAAGGGTTTACAATGAAATATATATTGTATGGGTTGATGGAGGAAAAAGAAAGAGGCTTAACAAAGATGGCCTAAATCATATCTTAGTTATAAACTTAACATTCCAGTGAATCACACAAGCAAAAATGCATACAATTGGGTAAGACATGCAAGAGTTGTATAATCATGGCTAGGTGCGTAGAAAGCTCAAGCATAATTATGTGAGACTTAGCTAACAAAAGAATAAGATTCAGTCCTAACACAATGCTTATCAAATTCCTAAGAGCCATATTAGAAGTTAGACTCAAGATTTATCATTGGTGTGGGAAGGAAAACTGAAAATGACTCAAAGAAAAAAAAGAAAAAAAAAAACGTGAGGTTTCAAATTGCTGTTTTGCTCAATTTCAACATATAATCTGTTTTGACATGTAATTTTGAAACCACTTGGTCAATTTTAATGTTCTTTATGTTGTTGGATTCAGCATGAAAAACTGAAGATCACAACGCGGACCAAACTTTCAAAACAGTAGCAGAAAATAAAATTTTTGTAGCAATGAAGAAGCCTACGTTTTCAACACAAACACAAAAACTAAAAAAAAAACTTTCCTCACCCCCAAACTTAAATGATGCATTGCCCTCAATATTTGAATCCATGTAAAGCATGCAATGCACATAAAATCAAGGGTAAAGGAATGAAATGAAAGAAATAAAGGAAAGAGAGTTTAGAACTTCCCCTTGAAGACAATGAGAGGGAAATGCACATAGTATGGCAGCACATGTTCTTCTTTGAGTATTTGGATCAGCTGCTCATCATGTTCTCCCACATCAAGGAAAAGAAAACCCTAACAAAAAAACAAAACAGAAAATGAGACACAACTAAGAATGAGTAGCAGTTATTATACAAATGAAAGAGATATGATTGGAATGCTTCCCTTTGAAGTGATAGCTGGAGCGTGGTTGGCCATAGCAGCTGGAGGTCGACTTCTCCGCTACTCCATACTCCATGTTTCTATGGATTGGGTTGTCTCCTCTCCCTCCCTCTTTCTTATTGAGCTACTTCAGAAATGCTTAAACAAAGGCAAGGAAACTTGAAACAGATTTTCAGATTTATTTGATTAGAAAACCAGAACTTAAATGAAAAGGATAAACTAAACTAAAACATCAAGATTAGGGATTCAACTTCACCACAAACATCTAATTCCATGCTTCAAAGTAACAAGCATCAAAGTAAATCAAACTAGCTTATGGAGTTCGTTCTTTCTCAAATATGATTATCCATTTGGTGTGTGGTTGTAATCAAGTATTCAGAAAAAGTATTTAGCTATGGTGTTTAGTCTAAACACAAATTCCGAACCCATTAAGAACAAGAAGAACAATAAAGAACCAAGTAGAATTTAAACATGGTGTTTGTCTTCAATATCTACCCATCCATTCACTAATCAGTCCAAGAGTCATATGGTGTTTATGTAAACTTGAACAAGATATTTAATTAAGAGCAAGTGAATGAAACCATAAACCAGAAATAATCAACATGCTACTTGAACACTTTCTTTGGTGTTGTGTAAGCTGGGACTCAAACCCAGTTCTCTTGCTTGTCAGGCAATTGTCCTTGTCCGTTGGACTACAAACACAACTTATCAATTAACCTCATTAACTTTAAAACATGAAACTGTCTAGTGATAAAAAAAAAAATAAAGTAGGAAAACCAAATAGAATCAAGCAAGATGTTTATTACAAGACTAGCAAGATGTTTATTACAACTAATAACAGAAAAACAAAGCAAAACAAAGAAAATACAAGAAGAAAATAAAAGACAAAGGGAGGAGAAGAAGATAAGGACAGCATGCTAGAGATGGAAAAGATTCATCTCCATGGCTGCCAGGAGGCCAAAGCCTCCCAGCTGCCTTCTCCCTTCTCTCCCTTTGTGACTCTCAACTTTCCCTCTCTTTGTGTACAATGGAAGTGTGAATGATGGATCTCAGGATGTCAATTGAATGTGGAATGGAAGTGGTATTTATAGGGAGATGGGAGTGGGAAATCTGAATTGAATATGGCTAATGGACTCAACACTTGCATTAGAAAATCAGAAATGGTTGCTCCACTAAATCCCACTAGCAGCCCTAGCTCATCCTCATGTCAGCATGACCAAGCTTCCATTCAGAAACCAATAGCTCATGCCTAGCTCATCATGACCAAGCATGCAATGAGCTCATCTTCCTGTCAGCATGATGTGTATTTCCATGGGCTCACGAATTGGGTTGGGCTGAATCAAATGATGACTTTAAGATGTCCATGTTGAAGTTCAGAATGTCATTGATCCAACCACACAAGTAGTGGCCCAATCCAAGTTCGGATGAAGAAGATAAGTCCGAAATGAACTTCTAACTCAGGCTCCAGATTTTGCACGTTTTTGCACCATTTTGCTTCAAATGCCTCAAGTGTATTCCATGCATCCAAATGAGGCCTTAACATGCTTGAATTGCATGAATTATGCTCTTTTGCTCTCTTGGCCTACAAAACACACAAAGAGAGGTAAATAACTCGAGAATTATAGGAAACTAAGCAAAAGAACTAAGTAAATAGAGCATGTATATGTATGAAATTATGAGCTTAACATTGTACCCTAGGTATGCGTCCATAAACCTGAGAAGTTCATGGCCTGCCGTTGCGTGTACCATCTGATCGATCCTTGGCAAAGGAAAAATGTCTTTGGGGCAAGCCTTGTTTAAATCGGTATAGTCTTGACACATTCGCCAGGCGCCGCTCGACTTCTTGACCAGCACCGAATTGGCCAGCCAAATTGGGTAAGTGACTTCCCCGGATGAAGCCGATTGTCCGCAGTTTTTCCACCTCGATTCTCATTGCTTCATACCGTTCGGCGTCATAGGCCCGCCGCTTTCTGCCTGATGGGTTTGAAAGTGGGGCAGATGCTGAGCTTGTGACTGATGACGCTCGGGGCGATGCCAGGCATGTCGTCGTACGACCAAGCGAAGACTTCCGTGTTGGCGCGCAAGAAGGCAATGAATTCAGGACGCAGTGCCGGACTCAATGTGGTACCGATTCTAACCCTGTCCTGGGTGCTGCTTCGGAAAGGGCGACCGATTCCAGATCTTCAACGGGTTGTGCCTGCGGGGTGAGAGCTTCATCTCGGGATCATCCAGTTTGTCCGCCCACTGCCGTTCAGCATAGTTACGTTGGCAGCTACCGAATATGCTTCGTGAGGCATAGCTCGTGCGGATTCCTTTGTTGCTGATACGTAACATGTCCATGCACTCAATTGATCCCCTCGCACTTGGCCTACGCCGCGTGGGTCGGGAACTTGAGGAGCAGCATGTGTGGCGACAGCATGGCTTTCATTTTGGTGAGCGTCGTCCTGCCGATGATGGCGTTATACGTTGTTGGGCAATCGACCACTAAAAAGTGAGTATAGATGATCGTTCATCTGGGAGCGGTGCCAACCGCAAACGGTAGCAGGACACTGCCAATTGGTTCGATAACGTCGCAGAGAAGCTTAGGAGAGGGGTGATGTCGTTGTTTAGGTGCCGAGGGTCTAGGCTGAGGGCGTTGAAAGCATTAGTAAAGAGGACGTTGATCAAACTGCCGGTGTCGAATGAGGATTCGGCCTACGTCGAAGTCTGATATGTCGGCTCGGATGATCATGGGATCAGAATGGGGGAAGATGATGCCCCGCTCTTCTTCTTCGGAAAAGGTAATAGGCTCCCAACCGATTCGTCGAAACTTGTTGTTGCGGCCTTCTGCTACGCTAGGATCTGTGGATCCTGACGGCCCGGACATACTCCTTGATGGATCGGTTGCTTGCCTCGGTGATGGGTATTCCACCGCTAATCATATTGATCTGCCGATTAGATGGTTTGTCCGGTGCTGGTTTAGTGCTCAAATACTGATCCAGCTTTCCTTCGTTGATAAGGCGTTTCACAATTTTCCGAAGGGCGATACATGATTATGTATCGTGACCATTGTACTGGTGATATCGGCAGAATACACCGGTATCCTTCTCATTCTGCCGAGGGAGCTTGCGATTGTTCAGCTTCGGCATCATTTCCCCTTCTGCAGGAGAACATGCTCATAGGTGGTGTTGAGCAAAGTGAAAATTTGCTCCGGCCGATCTTCCTCGGATCTCCGAAGGCGTTACGCCTGCCCAGTCTTGCCTTTCTTGTTGCTGCCCTGCCGATCGTGGAAGTGGTCCTTTCGTTTGTTTGCAGCTCAAAAAGCAGGGGCGGGGGGTGCCGTTCGGTAGGGGGCCGGGATCCGTCGTTCGATTCCAGGGAAGCGGTCATAGCTTCGTGCCGAAGACCGATCGGTTGCAAACCGTTTGATTTGGTTGGGCTGAAACCGATCCTTTGGAGTTGAAGTGCTCGGCCTTGGCGTGGATAGCTACTTTCTTCATCAGCTCGGAGTAAGTGGTCCAGGAGCTGCTCTGAACCAGATAGCGAAATTGGGACGACGACCGAAGGCCATTTTTGAAGGCACCGAAGGCTGCCCTATCGTCGAGTTTCTGGACATCGGGAGTACTCATGGCTGAACCTAGCCGCATATTCCCTCAAAGGCTCATCGTCCTCCTGCCGAACGGTATAGAGGTCATCGGCGGAATGCAGGCGATCGGTCTGAATCATAAAATGGTTGAGGAAGGTTTGCTTCAACTGATTAAAGAGTCAACCGTGTTAGCTTCCATTCGGTAGAACCAATTCAGAGCGGCTCCGGTCAGGGTGGAGGGGAATAGTAAACATTGGCCTTCATCCGGGTCAGCCCTTTGCAGCCCAAAGTTGATTGAAAGGTATGAATGTGAGTAACGGGATCTTCCACCCCTGAATAGAATGATATTCGGAGTGCTTGGACCTCTTTCTCGTGTTCTGAATGTCCGGATTCGATTGGTGAATGGCCCTGGCTGTACCGTTCCCCACGTTGGTGTTCGAGCCATGTTATGTTCCTCCTCGATGCGATTCATTTTCTGTAAAAAGAGACGAATGGTCGGATCAGGAGAGGGAAGATCGTCACCAAAGGGTTCAGTTACTTGGTTCCTGTACGTTGGCCAACGTTGTGGCCTCGCCTTTCTTGGTCCGCCATTCGGCTGGGACTTTTCCTGCAGCGTCCGCTATGCCGATCATTATCCTGATCCACTCGATGACGCTCCTTTGAACGCCCTGCCGATCGGCGGGAGATTGTGGTCCCGGCTGAAGTTGGAACATAGTCTGATTCGTCCGTTTCTTCCAGACCGATCGCACCGTATCTTTGGCGTATGGGGGATTTTGGTCCAAGTGCTTCCAGGCGGGGTCGTCGAGCCTCGCTCGGACCTGGATGGGTGAGGACTGCCGTTCCCTCCGCCGATCGTTGATCCTATCACGGCAATCGGAATAAACTCGATATTCGGGATGACGCTCCTTCGGGGGGGCACGAACAGTCTTCGGAGGCAGGTTGGTCTGCCCCCAGCTTGCCGTTTCCCTTTGTCTCGAGCGTTAGGCTTTCGCACACTTTTAAACGACTTCTCCTGCCGAAGCCGTGGTTCGTTCCATACCGTTCTCCAGCTGGGCGAAGTGTGTCTGTTGATCATGTAGTTGCCTCTGGGTGTCATCCAATTTAGAGGTGAGAATATTGTTGTGTTCCTGCATTCTTGCCATATCCTCCTAGGGTCTCCATACGAGCCTCCAGAGTGGTCGGTCGAGCGGGAGTCTCTGTCGTGGCGTCCGGAGCAAGGGAGCTAGGCTTGGCTCGCTGTCGAGGCCAAGAATAGGGCCATTGGTAGGGAGGACCGAAGATGGATTCATTTTTCGGTCTCAGAGTTGTGTGTTGAGATATGGGTTAATCGGTAAGCGATTCCCACGGACGGCGCCAATCCGTTGGCACTAAAACTTAACAGATAGAGATGAGTGCAACTTACAAGTGATGAGGACGATCTAGTGGATCGATTGAGTGATGGATGCAGATTCTTCCTGTCCTCGGACGCTGATCCTGGATAGAAGATGAGCGAAGCTCGTGAGGTCTATGGAACCGGTGTGGAACCAGCCTAAGACCCTCCGATGCTAAAGTAAGTTTGTTTCTAAGAGCTTTTGCTGTTTACCATATAAAAAGTATAGAAGTCAAGCTAAAAAGTCTTACCCCTGGACCTGTGGTGAAGGGGCCTATTTATAAAATGCATTTTGGATGCTCTTAGTGCTTACTTTCGATGTGGGACTCGTGGGAGGGCCCTATGAGGTTGACACGAGTCTTTAGATATTTTGGGCGGGTGCTTCGAGGTCCATTCTCCAGAATCGGTAAGGGATACCGATTGCTGATGATGTTCGAGCGTGTAGTCTGTTTGTGGCTTTGAGACAATGTCATCGGTAGCCGATGCCGATTGTTCGGGGCCTTGGGTACTTGGGTGAGTTTCTAAGATCCACATGTCGTTGTATGAGTGGACGGTCAGATATGGTACAAACAACACTATATACTGTTGAGAACTAGTGTTCATAATTCTGCACTTTCCCCCACTATATATATATATATAATCTTAATAGTAATAGATAACTAAATAAATAATAAATAGATAGATAATTAAATAACCCCAACCCCTAGAGATTTCCCCATTTCCAATAATGCATAATCTTCAAATATCGGAAGTAACCTTTAGGAATATTATAAAATACTATAACATAATCTCAACTATCAAAGCAGTAGAAATATTCACAATTAGCAATATATATATATATATATATATATATATATTTTCATTCCATATTCATATAAACCCTTAATAAGTTTCATGGTAATTTAATCCATGAAATTAATGCCATTACAACCCAATGAACACCCACACAAACATAAATCCTCTAAAGATTTGAAATAATTCAAATAGAATTCAACATTTTTTTTCACTTGAATTCCATAACATACCGTATCCCACAATTAAAACATTATACTTCCATACATAACCCAATACTACCCAATCCAATACTATATTTATAATCATAATAATATCATTTAATGAAAAGTGATAACCTTTTAAAGAAAATCCCATAACTTCAATTATCAATATGATATCCAAGAATTTCCATAAAATACTATAAAACGAATTTCCTAATCTCAACATAAACAAAATAACTCGACTACCGGTCAAGGCTCGTTTATAGAGTCATCCTAGTATTTCTCGAAGGGTAAAAACTACCTCGGAAGACTCACAGTCAACTGAGAGGTCAAACTGCCCAAAATTGATCAACTAGGCATGCGGGGCCCACGACCTCCAATTAACAATCCGAGAGTTCCTATAGGTTCAACACACTTTAATAAACTTGCCCTGTAAGTTTGGTTCAAATCGGACGGTTGGTTCACTCATGATCATACGATCGGATGGTTATCGTTAAACTAAACTTTAAAGTATTGAATCGGAACATCCGGGGCTCCGATTCACGATCCGCGAATTCCTACACGATCCTAGGAATGCCTAGATCAACATATATTAAATTGGAGTCGATCCAAAGGTCTGAACATATTGAACCCGATGACGCCTAATATGCTGTATCCGATCGACAATCAAATGATAACCAAATTCATATCCGAGCATACCGTCGTGCTCGGGACGACATGAGGATTATTTTAGGACTCAAGAACTGGCCAAAAAGCCGCCACATGTGCCGGCATCGCGTGGGTGTCCAAAGTGATTCCAGGATCGGAAAATCACCAAGCATCCTAAGGAATCAAACCCCAAACCAAAGGCATGACCATGTAGTAAAGGGTAGACATTTGATTAATTAGGCTTCATAAGAAAAGAAACAAACAACGATAATAAATTTATTTATTTCATTGTCTGATTGAGGATCCATTAAACTTGATTAATTATGTTTTTCTTTTTTATTTTGGTTAAAATCTGGTTGCATAAAGTACCTAGTAGTAAGTGCAAATAACTTGTAGTATATGTGCTCACGTTGTTTCATATTGTATTTGTGTAGGAATTCATTCAGGAAATGGGATCCAATGTGTAGCTAGTATGACTTGGAATCAGAGGCATATGCGTCACGAGTGAATTACTACTCGCACGCGAATTCATGCCTAACTACAATTCGAGCGAAGTTGACTGAAGAACAATTAGAAAAATTCAAGAAATCATGCTTTGGTTATCTTGCAAATATATATAAGATTTAGTTTAGCAGGCAAATTGTGCATGTGATTGTCTTGCGTTAAGTCGTCAGGCAAGGTGTGAAAGACTTGGATGGATTGAATTTCTTAATAGGATGCGACATTGCTCAGTTCACTCGTCAGGATTTTTGTTTGATCAGAGGACTCTGTTTTGGGAAAGTGCTTGAAATTTCCAATGGAGACAGTGATGAAATCAGACTTTAAGGAAAGATATTTTCTAGACTAAGGAATTACATGTTCTGATTTAGAAGAAGCATTTTTTAGGTGCAGAAAGAGCGATGATATCTACAGCTAGCTCTTGTTTACTTTGTTGAGTTTGTGGTTCTGGAAGGGACAAGCATTTGAACATTAATGGCAATTACCTGACCCTTGTAGAGGACTTGGATGCATTCAACAGTTATCCGTGGGGTTTGGTGTCCTTTGACAAAACCCAAGACAATATATTGTTCGCACCAACAAAGTTTCCCGAAAGCTGTAAAAAGGAAGATGGAATAGGGAAGGGGAAAAGTAAGGCATGTTGCGTAGATACAGCTGCACCAAAAATGGATTCAACTGCATCCTCAACTTGTGATACTCGCAAGTGCACGAACCGTTGGTAGTTTAGCATATGTAAGTGCGAGGTCGATTCCACAAGGGTTGGTGATTGAATGATCCAATTCAGTTTTCCTACACAAAACAAAAATGAAAACAAAAGAACATAAAACAAGGATTTTGTACAACACTTGAGAACATGGAGAGTTTTTGGAGAGAGAGAGAGGTGTTTGAGAGCTTGAGAATTTGGAGGAAGGTGTTTGGGAAGCTTGAGGATTTTGGAAGGGAAAGGAAGGTGTTTGTGAAGTGTTTGAGACATAGAGACTTTTGGAAGAGAAGGGAAATGTGTTTGGGAAATTTGGAGAAGGGAGGAGAGATGTGTTTGAGAAAGAGAAGGGAGGAGTGTTTGGGAAGTGTTTGAGAATATGGAAACTTTTGGAGAAGAAAGGAAAGTGGTGTTTGAGAACTTTGTGGATCTTGAAAGGTGTTTTGAGAATTTGATGAAGGAATGGGAGAAGTGTTTGGGAACTTTGAGAATCTTGGAAGAGAAAGTGTTTGGAGAACATGGGGAATTTGGAAGGGAAGAGACATGTGTTTAGGGTTTGGAGAGTGTTTGGAAGAGAATAGAGAAGTGCTTGAGATTTAATAAAAAGAAAATTGAGTAGAATGATCTTATTACAACAATTGAGAACTACAAAGGGAAACTAAGAGAATTTAAGGGAGAGAAGGGAAGGGAGCTCTAGAGAAGTGCTTGAGAGCTCCCCCCCTTGGGGTGTGATTACAAGCTTAGAGAACTTCCCTATTTATAGGCCTAGGGGAAGTGAAAATCTGAATTTTACAATTGAATTTTCTAAACACACTAACTTCATGCTTACAACACTTAAATAACCTAACACACTATTGCATTTGAAAACAATTCTTCTTGTCATTAAGCTTAGTGTTGCATCATCCACTTCAACACCTTTTGGCCGCTGCAAAATTCCACTCAAAAATAGGTGTTGAAAATGCTTCACCAAACTTTCCCACAATCAACAACACTTCATCATGCATATGTCATGCATGACAATGCATTGTAGCCAGCTTGTGGGCTCATTTTGGGCTTGTTAATCCATTCTGAAAAATCTGAAAAAATATGGATCTTCAAGCTATGTGTCTTATCTTTCCAAGCATATGCAGCCCAGCTCAAGGAAAAATCGGAAAGGCCTTCAAATGTGATTTTTGGCCCAGTAACGCAGATGCTGCCGAATTTGACCTTAAGTTGCTAAAACATGTATAACTTTCTCTAGAAGACTCGGAATCATGAACCGTAAAAATCTACAGAAACTAGACTTCCGTATCTTTCCAATGGTATATGGCTCATCATCTGGTTCTTCTTGAGCAAGTACAGTCCAATCCGTGAAGTTGACTGATCTGCAGACATCGTTTTGAGCTAACTTGTCTCCAAAATGCAATTAGTGAGTCCTTAAGCGTATTACACTGAAACAAACACAAAACTTATTAAAAGCACAAGTTTAACTCAAAAACATAACCAAATCATAAGTTAAAAGGGTACAAAATGATATGTAATTATGCACCGATCAAGGCATCATGTAAATTAACGAAAACAAGCCGGAGAAATCAAAAGGACAAGGAGAGTAAGCATGTTGAAGTGCAAAGGCATGGCTGGAGTTTTAAAAGTTTGACGTATGCTTTCTAGGTACGTGGTAATAATGTTTATGTTAGTTATGCTTTGTGAACTTTAAAACTTAAATAATGACATATATCTTATGAATTGTGTAGATTTGGGCGTACGATGTCTGTTTTTCGATTTCAAAAGGTTGAACAATTATTTTTTCCAGAGCAAAGAGGTTTGGTTTGCAGCCTATCATTTGTTTATACGGTTAAATGAAATTATTAAGTAAAATGATTGAATATGAATCTTGTTTATATTCTTAAACAGTCAGTCCAGTTGCGGGTGATACATCCGAGTGAGGGGGAGATTAGACAACCATATTGGAGTTAGCCATAGGATCGCCCTCTTCTGTCTCGTTAGAGTCAATTCCCTCTTCATGTGCTGACCTTGATGACATGAACAAGGTGGTAAGCTTGTTAAGGTCCGAGTTGGATCGAGTAAAACGGGGAAAAAAAAGGCATTGAGGTAAGGGTCATAAGGATGGAAAAACTATTGGACTGTTGTTTAGATCCTAAGTTTGAGCTGGAAGTAAGGACGAACCTAGCTTTACTGAAAAATCGGACCAATCGTTGTGTCGTTTCACATCTATTTAACGGATGTGAGGAAGAGGATGAGATTGAAGGGGATGAAGGGCAAAGTAAAAGAAATGAGGGAGAGCAAAAGGAAGAAGGGGATTGAAGGGGATGAAGTGCAAAGCAAAAGAAGTGAGCAAGAGGAAGAGGAAGTGTAGAGAAAAAGAAGTGAGGAAGAGGGGGATGAAGTTATTTGGGTTAATGATAACAATGGCAACACCATGGCGGCATCTTCAGAGCGGGTGAATGCGACATCTTTGACAAATGTTGAGTTTAGTGTCGGGGACATTGATTTGGGTCAACCTACAACATTGCTATCTCAATTGAATATTTGGTTGAATGATGAAGTTAAACCTATGGAACAAGGGGTCCAATTATGGAAGAGGAAGAAGAATATTTCTATTTGGAAGATCACTGAATCTAGTGAATAAAACTGTGGCAATTAAAACCCGACTTCGGATGATGATATGGTGAAGTTGATGATTTTTTTTGGGAATGGCACCAGGGATCAAAGTAAGTCCCTTGTTTTTTGATAGAGTATATATTTTTGAAATGTTCTCATGTAAAACTTTTTTACATTCCCAGTTTAGTAATGGAATTTGGCTATGTGGAAGCTGGGATTGAATTTTTCACTCCCCTCATCAAAGACGACAATTGACTGCAAGGAGATGTTAGTTT
The DNA here is from genome assembly GCA_018703695.1 of Prunus fruticosa. Lineage (NCBI taxonomy): Eukaryota > Viridiplantae > Streptophyta > Magnoliopsida > Rosales > Rosaceae > Prunus > Prunus fruticosa. The sequence continues at coordinate 32,047,560 of CM031917.1, forward strand.
AATTGATTATGCATTTCTTTTTAATGTACATAGTTTTTTACATTGGCAACAAAACCATGCGCAACACATTAAGCACTCTCTTCGTGCCCTTTTGCCTTCCTCTGAGCTCACCGTCACAAAGCTCTCGTTGTGCTCCTCTGTTTTCTCTCTCTGCAAGTTCGGCATTTTTGCTGCTTGTAAGTCTCTCTGTCTCGCTATCACTATGTTTTGTTGTTTTCTGGTGTGTATATGCATGTGTTGTATGATTTTTGTGTATGTGGGTGTGCGATTTGAGGGAAAAGAGCTGGCTTTGTGATGATTTTTCTTTGGTGTTTTCATGGTATGTCATAGGCCATGATCGAGTGCATTTAATAATGACACATTATATCCATACTTGCTTTGTGGAGATGTTTACAACTTCTGTTTTCTATTTCACAGAATCACATCCATACTTGCTTTGTGGATAATAAAAGAAAAAAAGAGCGGGTAGAGTGGAAAATTAGAAACAGTTTACTCAAAGTTGTCAATGGGGAGCTTCCGGCGTGTGAGATGAGTTGGCATAGCATGTATAATGTGTATGCCATTGTATGTTGACGAAGCATAAGAATTGGGTGGCTCTAATGATTGATCTCGTTAATTGTGCAATCAAAGTGTACGATTCAATGGTTTTACTTATTCCGGATGAGATCTTAAAGGAAAAACTTGCCCCGCTTTCAACTTCGCTTCCAAATATTTTGAACGCTATGAACTTTTATGAAGAAGGCGTTTACACAAATGATTGCAGCCAAGATTGGTGGTGTTTGTGGCCAATAGAATGTGTGGATTTTCCACAACAGTCTAATGAGTGAGCACAACTTGTTAATTTAATTTTATTACTTTAAACTGTCAATTACGCTCAAATGTATTACTTGAATTGATTGGGTTCTTCTTTTGCTTCAGAGGCGATTGTGGCATGTTCGTGTTGAAATTCATTGAGTTTCTAAGCGCTAGGATTCTTTTAACTAGTTGCACCTCACATAACATGCCATTTTTCTAGTTAAAGTTGGTTGTAGAGATATTACGGGAAGATGCTTACAAATAGTTATTGGTCGAACATTTTATGATGGTTTTTATTTTATTTATTTTTTGTCTGAAATATTTTGTGATAATTGAGATTGTGTTACTGATACAAACTTTAATACATTAGTGTTGTAGATAATTATAAAGAACTGAGCTTTTTGAGGGCAATATTAAAAGTAACATCATTATATCGGGAGTTCTCTAAAATAACTAATTAGATGCAAAAAAAAGTGGCTAAAACAACAAATCCGCATATTAAAAACAACATATGTAGGTAATTTTCCACAACTTTTTCAAGCCATGTTTCATTTCAAGTAGAAACAACATTTTTTAAACCAAAACAATTCATCTAGCAACTCTAAACCAAAGTGGAAATGATGTCCTGTGGCGTCACACAATAGGTCATTTTGGGAAAAACTTTTACAAACCTTGAAACTGTGCACTTAATTGGTCATTAAAGGACAAAGAAGCTAGTAATTGAGACAAGTAATAAAACAAATATGATGTCCTTAATGGACTTAATCATATTCAGCACCTTAGCCTCGTACTTGTCATAATCAACAACAATTCATCATGCATATGTCATGCATGACAATGCATTGCAGCCAGCTTGTGGGCTCATTTTGGGCTTGTTCATCCATTCTGAAAAATCTGCAAAAATATGGATCTTCAAGCTATGTGTCTTATCTTTCCAAGCATATGCAGCCCAGCTCAAGGAAAAATCGGAAAGGCCTTCAAATGTGATTTTTGGCCCAGTAACGCAGATGCTGCCGAATTTGACCTTAAGTTGCCAAAACATGTATAACGTTCTCTAGAAGACTCGGAATCATGAACCGTAAAATTCTACAGAAATTAGACTTCCGTAATGTTCTACAGAAATTAGACTTCCGTAAGTCATGCAAACATTTATCACTATCTCATCATAAGTGTTCGGAAACTGACTCAAAACAAAAACAAAACAAAACAATACTCAAATAGAAGAAAAACAAGCAATTTTTTTTTTTAATTAAGAAAAAAAAAATACATGCTAAACTCCAATACCCCCAAACCTAGAAATGAACATTGTCCTCAATGTTTAAAAATTAGCCACAAACAATGTCATAACAACAAATGAAAGGTATTAAAGCAAATAAAATTACAAAACACACAAAAATAAAATAAAACAATTACAAAATAAAAATTACAAAACAAACAAACAAACAAAAAGAAAACAATTAAACACTCAAAACAGTAAGCCTTAACAGATAGTCTTACACAAACTGAAACCCAAACAATTGAAAGCCCAAAGCCCAAAATGAAATTAACCCAACAACGGTAAAACCCGACCCAACATGAAATCTGAAGCCCACACGTTTAAATTTAATTTTTTTTTCTTAAAAAGATAAAACGTGAAATATGAGCTCAAAGCGGGATTTCTAAAAAGAGGGAATGTGGTCCCTGATGTCGTCTCATGGATAGTCACGGGCAGAAGCAGGAGCCACGTGTCGACGCATAGAGGCGCCGCAGACTCCACAAGCAGAAATTACGGGGCCATGGAAAGGCGCGACGACTTTGCCTGAACGCGTCCGTTCAGAAAGGTCAAGTCGTGATAAGTGAGTTGGGTGTCGTTGGAAAGCGAGAAGGTTTGTGGGACTCGAGGAATGCTGGAGATTCAGAAATGCTGCGATGGCTAGGGTTTGTCAAAGACTACATCTATAAGAAAGAAAAAGAAGGGGAAAAACACAAACGCAAAAACACACAAAAGAGAAAACAAGCAAGAAAAAGAGAGAGAAAAAAAAGTGAGAAATCAAATGGCTTCTTCATACCCCTTTTCGTTGGATCTCAACCTAGCTCCACCGACTCAAACACGAGGCCAAGCAGTAGCACCAGTATGGATGCCCTACTTTGCCTCCGCACGGGGGCCTGTGACCGTCAATGACTCAATACTCCTGGACAACAATGTTGCCATTGGAGTTGGCAGAAATTTGGTGACCCCTAAAGATATACGTGTGTTCGGGACAAGGGATGACAACCGGGTCATGAGTGATGCCCTGGCATTGAGCATGCAAAGTACAGCATGTGTCGCAAGTTTGGTTCATCGCCTACTTGCGAAGTCCCATGAGGTAGAGGTGCTGAAAGGTCAGTTAGCGGCGGAGCACAGTATGGTTGAAGAGTGTCAAAGTGCTATAAAAAGCTTGAAAAGGGAGAGGGCAAGGATAATGGAGGTGAATCGACACCAACTAGACGTATTGCGAGACGAGAATAAGAACCTATCAAAGATGGTAGAGTTGTACTCTCGCGACATGCGGAAACAGCTGGAGGACCTAGACCGACCGGGTAAACGCAAGAAACCAGATCGCGAGAAAAGTTACACTGAAGCTAAGATTGCGATCTTTGGGAGCTCAAGTGATGAGCCCCAAGAGGCTGTGCGTGAAGCCCCGGAAGAGGACAGCCAGAGGGCCAAACTAAAAGCTCCTATGATCGAGACACATGAGCGCCATGAAGAAATGATTTCAGCTTTTATTATTTTTTTAAAATTTTAAAAATGTATGTGCGTTTTTTTTTTAAATTTTAAAATTGGGAAATTAAAAAAAAAATGTTATGCTATTTCAAAGAGACAATTGATCCTAAATTTAATGAACGACGATCAAACAAAAACATGAAAACCCAAACATGCATTTTTATTTTTAGTTAAGTAAACACACAAGTAACTGCTTCTTCTTTTAAGAGAAAAACTTAAGGATGACCAGTTAAGGGCCTAAGAAAACACAGCCAGGGGATTCGGGAAGGTTGGAGGGGTCACAATGGTCCCTCTTAAAACCCAAACTTCTTAGACACCGAAGGTGCCGCCTAAAGAACTCCTAGACACTGTATACTCGGTTGCTCACTGGAGTTACCAAAAATTTAGCTCCTTCAAAGAATATCCTATGAGTTTTAAATTATACTACATAATTAAATAAAAACAAAATAAATAAATAAAAACTGAAATAAACACGCAATTTAAACAAGAATTTAAAAGAAGAGATGGGATTCTTGCACCAGGTGTCCAAGACGCATCTTTAATTTTGTCTCTTCTTCAAACTACATTATTAAGAAACCTGTCAAACAAGAAGAAAAGATATTTTTAAATTAAAAAGAAAAACAATGAAAAAAAAGAAAATAAAAAAAAAGAAAAAAAAACACACTTCCCCCAAACTTAAACAAAAGAAAAGAAAAACAAAATGACAAGAAATAACAGACAAAAATACAAAGCAATCAGAAAAAACAGGGAGACAAAAGTAAGTGAAAGTGTAGACATGCTCCCTTTTAGAAAACGCGCTCGCAACTTGCGCCGGAAATGAAGGGATCCGAGAGAAAGGAGCACAGGATAGCACCCTCGAGATCCGAAGTGCTTTCGGCTCCCTCGTCTGTATAAGTCTATTTAAACTCGTTTTGGTGAAGTAGAAGAGCACCCCGCATTTCTTCCTGCAAATTCAGAAAACATCAAAAAATCCAAAAACAAAACAATGGCATCTTCATGCACTCACCTTGATGATCTCAACCTTGAATTGTCCCTTGCGCCACCGAATGCGCAGATAAGGGCTCCTCAAAACCATGTCTTCCCAAACTCCTCATATCATCATGGTACAGCCTCAAACTTTGCTGAGGCAATACCAAACTTTTCTGAGGCGGTGCCGAACGGGAGCAGTGCTGGGAGGCATGATTAGCAGCAAGCTCACTCCGACAGATCATCTCCATGTGGCAAAGAGGTCTGACAAAGCAGCGGTGGAGGAGTCCCACAACTTAACTGTGCTCCACGCGGTCTCGGCTACCAATTTGGGCATGCGTTTCCTGGCGAGAACACGGGAGTGTGCCGCGATGAGCGAGGAAATAGCTTCCTTGAAGGCTATGGTGGCGGACTCCAGAAGCGGCTCTCCTTGTGCCAATCAGCACGTGGAAGCACTGCAGAGAAAAAATGAGGACCATGTGGAGCTGCTGCAGATTCTGCAAGTCAGAGAAAATAGAGGCATGCCATGAAGATGAAGATGAAGATGAAGAAGAAGATGAAAAAGTTGTTGTTGTTGTTGTTTTGTTTTTTTTTTTTAAATTTACTTTTTTACTTTTTTCTTTGTTTGTAATGCAGTGTTTGAAGTGAAATAAAAATATGTTTTTAACACTCAGAAATAAACTAACTAACCACGTAAATAAATACATAAACTAACTTTAACAAAACAAAAAAAGAAAACAAAGAAGTTCCAAATTGATTTTTTTTTTCTAATTTATTATTATTTACAACTAACTGACCACACAAAGAAAAAAAAAACAAAGAAGTTCCAAATTGCAATTTACAAGGAAAAATAAATAAAAACTCAAATTTCAATTTAAAAAAAAAAAAAAAAATTTATAGTTTTTTTTTAAATTTTTTTTTAGTTTAGTTTAGTTTTTTTTTTAAAAAAAACACACAAATATACAAGCAACTCATAGATGACCAGTTAAGGGCCTCAGAAAACACAGCCAGGGGATCCGGGAAGGTTGGAGGGGTCACAATGGTCCCACTTAAAACCCACACTTCTTAGACACCGAAGGTGTCGCCTAAAGAACTCCTAGACACTGTATTTGACGGAGACGCTCACTGGAGTTACCACAAGTCAGCTCATATAGAAAAATCTTTTTAATTTTTTTTTTATAAAAGAAATAGAAAATTAAAATTTCTGAAATAATAACAAAACAACTTAAGAGAAAGGATTGGAATACTCCCCCTTGAAGCGATTAGGTCGAGCGTGATGCATTTGGAGGTCGCGACTTCTCCCACTACTCCACACTCCCCATTCTTATGATTGAGGTTACCATCTCTCTCCATTTTTATTAAGCTGACATTACTTGTTAAAACAAACACAGAAAACTTGAAACAGAATTAAAGGATTAGGAAATTAAAACTAAAATGGAAAGGAAAATCAACACACGTCCAGTTTCATGCTTCAAAGTAACAAGCAACAAAGTAAATCAAACTAGCTTATGAAGTTCGTTCTTTCTCAAATATGATTATCCATATGGTGTGTGGTTTTAATCAAGTATTCAGAAAAAGCATTTAGCTATGGTGTTTAGTCTAAACACAAATTCCGAACTCATTAAGAGCAAGAAGAACAATAGAGAACCAAGTAGAATTTAAACATGGTGTTTGTCTTCAATATCTACCCATTCATTCACTAATCAGTCCAAGAGTCATATGGTGTTTATGTAAACTTGAACAAGATAATTAATTAAGAGCAAGTGAATGAAACCATAAACTAGCAATAATCAACATGCTACTTGAACCTTTTTGTTTTTGGGTGTTGTGTAAGCTGGGACTCAAACCCAGTTCTCTTGCTTGTCAGGCAATTGTCCTTGTCCGTTGGACTACAAACACAACTTGTCAATTAACACCATTAACTTTAAAACATGAAACTGTCCAGTTATGAAAAAGATAAAAATAAATAAAAAGTAGGAAAACCAAATAGAATCAAACAATGTTACCGATCCCGGCAACGGCGCCAAAAACTTGTTGCGTAGATTCAGCTGCACCAAAATGGATTCAGCTGCATCCTCAACTTGTGATACTCGCAAGTGCACGAGCCGTTTGGTAGTATAGCATATGTAAGTGCGAGGTCGATTCCACAGGGATTGGTGATCGAATGATCCAATTCAATTTTCCTACACAAAATAAAAATGAAAACAAAAGAAACAAAACAAGAAGAAAGAATGTACATTACAAGAAAAATAAATTACAACTAAGAAAACATTAAGTGAACTAGAAGAACTTTGAGGAAGAAAGGAAGTGTTTGGGAAAAGTGTTTGAGGACATGGAGGCTTTTTGGAGAAGAAAGTAGAAGTAGAGAATTGTTTGAGAAAGTGTTTGGAGAATTTGATGAAGAAAGTGTTTGGAAACTTGGGGGATTTTGGAAGAGAAGGTTTGACAACATTGGGAATTTGGAAGAGAGGAGAGATGTGTTTGAGAAAGAGAAGGGAGGAGTGTTTGGGAAGTGTTTGAGAATATGGAAACTTTTGGAGAAGAAAGGAAAGTGGTTGGGAAACTTGAGGATTTTGGAAGGGAATGTGTTTGAGAACTTTGAGAATTTGGAAGAAAGTGGTTGAGAACTTGGCTCATTTTGGGCTTGTTCATCCATTCTGAAAAATCTGCAAAAATATGGATCTTCAAGCTATGTGTCTTATCTTTCCAAGCATATGCAGCCCAGCTCAAGGAAAAATCGGAAAGGCCTTCAAATGTGATTTTTGGCCCAGTAACGCAGATGCTACCGAATTTGACCTTAAGTTGCCAAAACATGTATAACGTTCTCTAGAAGACTCGGAATCATGAACCGTAAAATTCTACAGAAATTAGACTTCCGTATCTTTCCAATGGTATATGGCTCATCATCTGGTTCTTCTTGAGTAAGTACAGTCCAATCCGTGAAGTTGACTGATCTGCAGACACTGTTTTGAGCTAATTTGTCTCCAAAATGCATTTATTGAGTCTCAAACTTAAAACACTGAAACAAACACAAAACAAATTAAAAGCACAAGTTTAACTCAAAAACATAACCAAATCATAAGCTAAAAGGGTACAAAATGATATGTAATTTATGCACCGATCAACTACTCAAACACTTTCTCCTCCCTTCTCCAAATTTCCCAAACACATTTCCCTTCTCTTCCAAACGTCTCCATGTCTCAAACACTTCACAAACACCTTTCTCTCCCTTCCCTAAGTTCTCAAATTCTCCAAGTTCACAAAATCCTCAAGCTTCCCAAACACCTTCCTTTCCCTTCCAAAATCCTCAAGCTTCCCAAACACCTTCCTCCAAATTCTCAAGCTCTCAAACACCTCTCTCTTTCTCTCCAAAAACTCTCCATGTTCTCAAGTGTTGTACAAAATTCTTGTTTTGTTTCTTTTGTTTTCATTTTTATTTTGTGTAGGAAAACCGAATTGGATCATTCAATCACCAATCCCTGTGGAATCGACCTCGCACTTACATACGCTAAACTACCAACGGTTCGTGCACTTGTGAGTATCACAAGTTGAGGATGCAGCTTAATCCATTTTGGTGCAGCTGAATCTACGCAACAAGTTTTTGGCGCCGTGCCGGGATCGGTAACATTGTTTGATTCTATTTGGTTTTCTTACTTTTTATTTATTTTTATTTTTATTTTATTTATAACTAGACAGTTTCATGTTTTAAAGTTAATAATATTAATTGACAAGTTGTGTTTGTAGTCCAACGGACAAGGACAATTGCCTGACAAGCAAGAGAACTGGGTTTGAGTCCCAGCTTACACAACACCCAAAAACAAAAAGGTTCAAGTAGCATGTTGATTATTTCTAGTTTATGGTTTCATTCACTTGCTCTTAATTAAATATCTTGTTCAAGTTTACATAAACACCATATGACTCTTGGACTGATTAGTGAATGAATGGGTAGATATTGAAGACAAACACCATGTTTAAATTCTACTTAGTTCTCTTTTGTTCTTCTTGTTCTTAATGGGTTCGGAATTTGTGTTTAGACTAAACACCATAGCTAAATGCTTTTTCTGAATACTTGATTAAAACCACACACCATATGGATAATCATATTTGAGAAAGAACGAACTTCATAAGCTAGTTTGATTACTTTGTTGCTTGTTACTTTGAAGCATGAAATTGGACGTGTGTTGATTTTCCTTTCAATTTTAGTTTTTATTTCCTAATCCTTTAATTCTGTTTCAAGTTTTTTTGTGTTTGTTTTAGCAATTTATGACAGCTTAATAAAAATGGAGAGAGATGGTAACCTCAATCATAAGAATGGGGAGTGTGGAGTAGTGGGAGAAGTCGCGACCTCCAAATGCATCACGCTCGACCTAATCGCTTCAAGGGGGAGTATTCCAATCCTTTCTCTTTAGTTGTTTTGTTATTATTTTAGTAATTTTAATTTTCTATTTCTTTTATTTAAAAAAAATTTAAAAGATTTTTTATATGAGCTGACTCATGGTAACTCCAGTGAGCGTCTCCGTCAATAGTGTCTAGGAGTTCTTCAGGCGACACCTTCGGTGTCTAAGAAGTTTGGGTTTTAAGTGGGACTTTTGTGACCCCTCCAACCTTCCCCCTACCCCCTGGCTGTGTTTTTCTGATGCCCTTAACTGGTCATCCATGAGTTGCTTGTATATTTGTGTGTTTTTTAAAAAAAAAACAAAACAAAAATTTAAAAAAACTATAAAAAAAAAAATTAAAAAAAATTGAAATTTGAGTTTTTATTTATTTTCCTTATAAATTGCAATTTGGAACTTCTTTGTTTTTTTTTTCTTTGTGTGGTCAGTTAGTTGTAAATAATAATTAATTTAAAATAAAAAAAAATCAATTTGGAACTTCTTTGTTTTCTTTTTTTTTTTTGTTAAGTTAGTTTATGTATTTATTTACGTGGTGTGGTTAGTTAGTTTATTTCTAAGTGTTAAAAACACATTTTTATTTCACTCAAACAGTGCATTACAAACAAAGTTAAAAAAATTAAAAAAAACAAAAAAAAAAACATTCAAGTAAAAATAAAAACAACTTCTTCATCTTCATCTTCATCTTCATGGCATGCCTCTGTTATCTCTTACTTGCAGAATCTCCAGCAGCTCCACATGGTCCTCATTTTTCTCTCCAAGTGCTTCCACGTGCTGATTGGCACGGAGAGCCGCTTCTGGAGTCCGCCACCATAGCCTTCAAGGAAGCTACTTCCTCGCTTAGCGCGGCACACTCCCGTGTTCTCGCCAATAATCGCATGCCCAAATTGGTAGCCGAGACAGCATGGAGACCGTTAAATTGTGGGACTCCTCCACCGCTGCCTTGTCAGACCTCTTTGCCACATGGAGATGATCTGCGGTCTCAGCTTGCCTGCCAATCATGCCTTCTAGCAGCACTGCTCTCTTTCGACACTGCCTCAGAAAAGTTCGGAATTACCTCAGCAAAGTTTGAGGCCGTACCGTGATGATATGTGGAATTTGGGAAGACATGGTTTGGACAAGCCCTTATCCTGCGCATTTGGTGGCGCAAGGGACAATTCAAGGTTGAGATCATCAAGGTGAGTGCATGAGGATGCCATTGTTTTGTTTTTGGATTTTTTGATGTTTTTCTCTGAATTTGCAGGAAGAAATGCAGGGTGCTCTTCTACTTCACCAAAACGAGTTTAAATAGACTTATACAGACGAGGGAGCCGAAAGCACTTCGGATCTCGAGGGTGCTATCCTGTGCTCTTTTCTCTCGGATCCCTTCATTTCTTCCGCAAATTGCGAGCGCATTTTTTTAAAAAGGGAGCATGTCTACACTTTCACTTACTTTTGCCTCCCTGTTTTCTGTTTGTTTTGTATTTTTTGTCTTTTATTTCCAGTCATTTTGTTTTTCTTTTCTTTTGTTTAAGTTTGGGAAAGTGTGTTTTCCTTTTTCTTTTTATTTTATTTTATTTTTCTTTATTTATTGTTTTTCTTTTTGATTTAAAAATAATTGTTTTCTTCTTGTTTGTCAGGTTTCTCAAGAATTTAGTTGGAAGAAGAGACAAAATTAAAGATGCGTCTTGGACACCTGGTGCAAGAATCTCAACTCTTCTTTTAAATTCTTGTTTGAATTGTGTGTTTATTTCAGTTTTTATTTTTATTTTGTTTTTATTAGGTAGTATAATTTAAAACTCATAGGATATTCTTTGAAGGAGCTAAATTTTTGGTAACTCCAGTGAGCAACCGCAGTCTATAGTGTCTAGGAGTTCTTTAAGGCGACACCTTCGGTGTCTAAGAAGTTAGGGTTTTAAGCGGGACCATTGTGACCCATCCAACCTTCCCGGATCCCCTGGCTGTGTTTTCTTAGGCCCTTAACTGGTCATCCTTAAGTTTTTCTCTTAAAAGAAAAAGCAGTTACTTGTGTGTTTACTTAACTAAAAATAAAAATGCATGTTTGGGTTTTCATGTTTTTGTTTGATTGTCGTTTTTTAAATTTAGGGTTATTCGTCTCTTTGAGATAACATAACTTTTTATTTCCCAAATTTAAAAAAAAAAAAAAACAAAACACATACATTTTAAAATTAAATATTAAATAAAAACTGAAATCATTTCTTTTTGGCGCTCGGTGTCTCGACCATAGGAGCTTTTAGTTTGGCCCTCTGGCTGTCCTCTTCCGGGGCTTCACGCACAGCCTCTTGGGGCTCATCACTTGAGCTCCCAAAGATCGCAATCTTAGCTTCAGCGTAACTACTCTCGCGATCTGGTTTCTTGCGTTTACCCGGTCGGTCTAGGTCTTCCAGCTGTTTTCGCATGTCACGAGAATACAACTCTACAATCTTTGTTAGGTTTTTATTCTCGTCCCGCAACACTTCTAGCTGGTGTCGATTCACCTCCACTATCCTTGACCGCTCCATTTTCAAGCTTTTTAGAGCACTTTGACACTCTTCAACCATGCTGTGCTCCGCCGCTCACTGACCTTTCAGCACCTCTACCTCATGGGACTTCGCAAGTAGGCGATGAACCAAACTTGCGACACATGCTGGACTCTGCATGCTCAGTGCCAGGGCATCACTCATGACCCGATTGTCATCCCTTGTCCCGAACACACGTATATCTTTAGGAGTCACCAAATTTCTGCCAACTCCAATGGCAACATCGTTGTCCAGGAGTATTGAGTCATTAACAGTCACAGGCCCCCGTGCGGAGGCAAAGTAGGGCATCCATACTGGTGCTACCTGCTTGGCCTCGTGTTTGAGTCGGTGGAGCTAGGTTGAGATCCAACGAAAAGGGGTAGGAAGAAGCCATTTGATTTCTCACTTTTCTCTCTTTTCCTTCCTTGTTTTCTCTTTTGTGTGTTTTTGTGTTTTTTGTTTTTTTCGCCTTCTTTTTCCTTCTTATATAGGTAGTCTTTGACAAACCCTAGCCATTACAGCGTCTAAGCATTTTCTGAATCTCCAGCATTCCTCGAGTCCCACAAACCTTCTCACTTTCCAACCACACCCAACTAATTTATCTCGACATGTCTTTTCTGAACGGACGCGTTCAGGAAAAGTCTTCGCGCCTTTCCATGAGCCCGTAATTTCAGCTTGTGAAATCTGCGGTGCTTCAGTTTGTCGACATGCGGCTTCTTCTTTCTGCCCGTGACTAACCATGAGATGACATCAGGGACCACATTCCCTCTTTTCAGAAATCCCGCTTTGCGCTCATAATTCACGTTTTATCTTTTTAAGAAAAAATTAAATTTAAACGTGTGGGTTTCAGATTTCAGGTTGGGTTGGGTTTTACCGTTGTTGGGTTAATTTCATTTTGGGTTGGGCTTTCAATTGTTTGGGTTTCAGTTTGTGTAAGACTATCTGTTAGGGCTTACCTGTTTTGAGTGTTTTACTGTTTCGTGTTTTTTTATTTATTTATTTTATTTGTTTGTTTGTTTTGTAATTTTTATTTTGTAATTCTTTTATTTTATTTTTGTGTGTTTTGTAATTTTTATTTGCTTTAATACCTTTCATTTGTTGTTATGACATTGTTTGTGGCTAATTTTTAAACATTGAGGACAATGTTCATTTCTAGGTTTGGGGGTATTGGAGTTTAGCATGTATTATAGTGATAAATGTTTGTTTTTCATTTCTTAATTAAAAAAAAAATTAAAAATTGCTTGTTTTTCTTCTATTTGAGTTTTGCTTTGTTTTTGAGTCACTTTCCGAACACATATGATGAGATTATGATAAATGTTTGCATGACTTAAATGAAAATTGGATTTCATTTTATTTTATTAAAAAAAATTAAAATTGGCACTGTTCTAGCATGATATGTTTGAAACATTCTTTACACTAGCCATTTGTTTCATAATTTTCCAATTAAAGGATTTGCATGATCTAAAGAATTGTATGAAGCATAAATTAGACTTATATAACCAACCATATAAAGTGAGCTTTTGAGCCTTGTCTTTCAATTCATGAGTGTTATACATGTACTCTTATTTTCTTGTCATCAAAGTTGTTGTTTGATCTCATTATTCATTGATTTGGTTGAACACTTAAAAGTCATTCATTCTTGTGCAATTTGATTTCATGACATTTAAAGAAATGATATTAAGGCCTTCTTTGGATCGTTTGTGCCTTTCAAGCTAACCTTATGCATGCTTAAGCATGATTTTCCATTGTTAACCATTTTGAGCCTACATGTAAACCTTTTCTTTCATTTAACCAATTTTATTTCCTCGCCTTAGCCCGTAAAACAAATATTTACCTTTCTAAGGAACTCATGAGCTTTAATTTGGATGTGTTTTTCATGCTAAGTTTGGGAAGATGTGTTACATTTCAAAAAAAGAAAAAAAAAAAAAAAAAAAATCCACACAATTGGTGAAAGAAAAGAGAAAAGTTAAGTGGTGGTTGATTGAAATTTCATTTTTGGGCCTTCAAAATAAATTGGTGTTTGTAAATGAAGGTATAAGGAGTTTTGATCATGTAAAAGAAAAAATCTAATCGTGATGATTCAAAGTCTTGTAAACAATTATTTTATGCTCTTACATTGCGAGTTCCTTGGACTTTGTATTATCCATACCTTTCATTTCTTACTCACCTTACACCCTTGGCCCAATTACAACCTTTACTAAAGACCTAAATTGATCTTAAATGTCATGTGGTTGAATTGCATCCATTTTCTTACTTTTAAGTGTTTGGCATCTTTCTTGAGATCATATTAATGCAAATTCTTCATCTTTCTATTTTGAGTTAAGTCCTTATGGTTTAACTCTATTCTCATGTTAATAACTGAGTGTTGCATTATAGCCCTCTTCTAAGTGATTCATTTGTGAGAGGACAACTTTGGTGAGATTTGAAGTTGAACTTGTGCTTTGTATGATTTTTGAAATTGTGTGAAAACTAAGATTGGGGAATTTGTTGCATTTGGCTATCACACTACTACACTTTGAGCATATTATGTTTTGAACTTTGCCGCTTTGTAAATAATGTCTAAAATTGAGCTTTTATTGTTAAAAACTTTTGAGTCATGTGCATGAGTCATTACTCTTCAGAAAATGTTCGGAAAGATTGTTTTGAGTTCTTTTTATTTTTGTAATCGTTTTTGTTTTTGTTTTTGTTTTTGTTAAGTAATGTATTTATGTTTGTTTTTGGTTTTTGGTTTTGCTTAAGGACTAACAATCTTTTAAGTTTTCTAATTACTTTGTTTTACAGAGTCAGTAAAACGTTTGTGGGTATTGTATCTGTTAAACCCTCAGGAGACACAACTCCTCCTACTAGGGATGCCTAGAGGTTTAAAGGCTTGTTGCATACGCTAAATGCAATCGAGTTACCTACGAAAGTGGTCTAGTTAACTTCTTGTTTCATTTTTATCTTTGTTTTCCGTTTGTTTTGCTCGAGGACTAGCAAAATCTAGGTTTGGGGGTATTTGATCGGTGCATAATTACATATCAATTTGTACCCTTTTAACTTATGATTTGGTTATGTTTTTGAGTTAAACTTGTGCTTTTAACTTCTTTTGTGTATGTTTCAGTGTTATAAGCTTGAGACTCACTAATTGCATTTTGGAGACAAGTTAGCTCAAAACGGTGTCTGCAGATCAGTCAACTTTACGGATTGGACTGTACTTACTCAAGAAGAACCAGATAATGAGCCATACATCATTGGAAAGATATGGAAGTCTAGTTTCTGTAGAATTTTACGGTTCATGATTCCGAGTCTTCTAGAGAAAGTTATACATATTTTGGCAACTTAAGGTCAAATTCGGCAGCATCTGCGTTAATGGGCCAAAAATCACATTTGAAGGCCTTTACGATTTTTCCTTGAGTTGGGCTGCATATGCTTGGAAAGATAAGACAAAGAGCTTCAAGATCCATATTTTTCCAGATTTTTCAGGCTGAAGCCACAAGCCCAAAACGAGCCCACATGCTGGCTGCACTGCATTGTCATGCATGACATATGCATGATGAATTGTTGTTGATTGTGGGAAAGTTTGGTGAAGCATATTCAATACCTATTTTTGAGTGGAATTCTGCAGCAGCCAAAAGATGTTGAAGTGGATGATGCAACACTAAGCTTAGTGACAAGAATAATTGTTTTCAAATGCAATTGTGTGTTAGGTGAATTAAGTGTTGTAAGTGGTGAAGTTAGTGTGTTTAGAAAATTCAATTGTATAATTCAGATTTTCACTTCCCCTAGGCCTATAAATAGGGAAGTTCTCTAAGCTTGTAATAACACCCCAAGGGGGGGAGCTCTCAAGCACTTCTCTAGAGCTCCCTTCCCTTCTCTCCCTCAAATTCTCTTAGTTTCCCTTTTGTAGTTCTCAATTGTTGTAATAAGATCCTTCTACTAAATTTTCTTTTTTTATTAAATCTCCAAACATTTCTCTATTCTCTTTCAAAGTTCTCCATGTTCTAAAACATTTCCCAAATACAATTCCCATCTCTTCCAAGATTCTCAAAGTTCCCAAACACTTCTCCCATTCCTTCATGTTGGATAGATTTAACTCTATCTATTTCTCGCAAGTGCACGGACCAATTATAGTATAGGAATGCAAGCACGAGGTCGTTCCACAGAGACTTGGATGAAAGACACTTATTACTACTACTTAGACTCACAAGTAATCCTAAGACTAAACAGAATTTAAATGAGGTTGTGTTGAGTTTGTTTTGAGTAACAACTACAAAAAGGAAAAGCATATAGCAAGTGATTGAAAACTTCAAAAGGGAATGCAAAATAGCAAGTAACCAGCAAGTAGATGTTTAGAAAATGTAGAGACAAAGGAGACAAGCACTAGGGTTTCAACTTCACCATGACAATCCAATTTCAAGCAACAAGTTAACAATCACCTAAGTTGATTACAATTTCTGGAGTTCGTTCTTTCTTATGTATGATTATCCATATGGTGTTTGGTTTTAATCAAGTACTCAGAAACACAACTTAGCTATGGTGTTTAGTCTAGGCTATGAATCTGAATCCATTAAGCTTAAGAAGAACACAAAAGAACCAAGTAAACATTTAAACATGGTGTTTGTCCTAAATGCATTACCCACTCATTCACTAATCGGTTCAAGAGTCATATGGTGTTTATGTAAACTTGAACTAGATAACCAACATGCATGTGTTCATAGTGGCCAGTTATTTAAACATGCATAAAGATTCAACTAAGAACAAGTGAATGAAACCAGAAAATTAGGAGTAATCAACAAAGGATAAAGTTAACTTGAAACATGAAATTGTCTTGTTAGGTTACATTGAAACCCTAGCTATGGAAATTAGCTGCTCATAATGGGAAATAAACTAAGACAGAAATGAGAAAACATAATGAATGCAATAAGAGTAGAAAAACCCTTTTCTTGAAGTTCTTCTCCAAGTGCTTCTCCACGTCTAATGCTTCTCCAAATGCTTCCCCATATCTAGAAGGATGTATGACAGCCAAGGAGATGATTTGGGATGAGTTTGGGTGAGTTGTGATGGTAGAGAAAGAGGAAATTCGTAGGGAAATGGAAGGAAGGTTTGCTGGAGCTGTTTTGGTGATTTGAGGCAATTTGGAGTGTTGGGTTGATTTCTGGAGTGTTTAAGGATGGCTGGAGTGAATTGTGGGGTTGTGAATCCCAGGAATTGTTCTGATGAAAATGTTTGGAATGGAAGTGGTATTTATAGGGATAGGGAAGTGAGAAATCTGAATTGAATATGGCTAATGGACTCAACACTTGCATTAGATAATCAGAAATGGTTGCTCCACTTCACCACTAACTCCCACTAGCAGCCCTAGCTCATCCTCATGTCAGCATGACCAAGCTTCCATTCAGCAGCCCTAGCTCATCCTCATGTCAGCATGACCAAGCTTCCATTCAGAAACCAATAGCTCATGCCTAGCTCACCATGACCAAGCATGCAATGAGCTCATCTTCCTGTCAGCATGATGAACAACTTCTTGGGCTTACGAATTGGGCTTGGCTGAATCCAATGTCGACTTTAAGATGTCCATTTTGAAGTTCAGAATGTCATTGATCCAACCACACAGGTATTGGCCCAATCCAAGTTCAGATGAAGAAGATAGGTCCGAAATGAATTTCTAACTCAGTCTCCAGTTTTTGCACGTTTTTGCACCATTTTGCTTCAAATGCCTCAAGTGGTACCTAGAGCTCAATGAACTGAATAACAAACACAAAATGGATTAAAAGCACAAGTTTTATTTAAAAACATAACCAAACAATAGGGTAGAGTGTTACAAAATGATACATAAATATGCATTGATCAATACCCCAAACCTATATTTTGCTGGTCCTCAAGCAAAACTTAAACTTAAACTCCACAACAAAACACACAAAACAAAACTTATTACACCATTTTCGTAGATGACACGATTGCATTGAGCATATGCAATAAGCCTTTAAACCTCTAGGTGTCCCTAGTAGGAGGAGTTGTGTCTCCTGAGGGTTTACAGTGATGACTCCCACAAACATCTACAAATTCTGCAAGACAACTAATAGTTAAAGAATCACTTTTAAACAAACTAAGGAAAACCAATGAATGCACAATCACACTTTCAAAACTAATGGTATGCCACTTCAGATCTTCACACCAGGGTGTATAGTGTATTGCCACTGCAAAAAGAATTCCAGCATTAAAGTCACCATACTCAAATACTTAGATAGAAATCGCCTCAACTCTAGGTCTCACGGGTATCGCTCAAATCTTCACAAAGAACCTAGGGTTTAGTTTCTCAACAAGCATATGTGAATGACGTTATGTAAAGGGAAACAAGATTTCACATATGAAATAATCATAAAACAAAAGCACGATTTCTGGAAATAAGATCTCATGAATGGAAATCAAATGCTAAGAACATAGAAAGAATACATTGCATACCAGCACCCATGAACCGGACTTCCCCAAAGATCAGTTAGGTCTTAATCAAGCTTGTAATTTCAGGCTGAGGGTAGGGGTTATGAAAAGAAGGGAAATGAAAACTAAGAACTCAAGAACATGCCAAGAGTGCTTCTTCTTGCTGCAAGGTAAATGGCTACACTTGTTAATCTTCAAGGCAATGACTTGTGCTTCTTTGAACTGAATTTGAACTAAGAACATGTTTTGTTTTGTTTTTGTTTTTTTTTTTTTTGTTTTTTTTTTTTTTTTTTTCTAAACGAATTTGGCCCTCTTTTGCTTTTCTCCTTGAATTGCACTAGCACACTGATTCTCTCCATTTGTTTGGTATAACGCCCATCCTTGCTTCTTCATTTTGTTGAGATCTTGACATGTTCTCCAGTTATAGGGTATGGCTAAACATGGGATGGCATCTTAGATTAAGATACAAGGGTAGGAGTAATGTGGGTGATGAAAGAAAGGCTTAAGTGTTTGGATGCAAAATTTGGTAAAGGAAGCACACAACAGGGAGGGATATCAAAGCCTTTTAGTGACTTAAACACACATAGCCTACATCATATCAATGGGTACATCCTTTCCACAAATGTCAGTAAGCAACATAGCATCTGCAAAAGATCAAATAGTTCTTAGTATTCGATGAATATAATGAGATCAACATAAAAGGAATCTGGGAAGTTGTAAGAGTAGAAACAAATAAAACCCTCTCAACGAATGGAATAGGCTCAAATTAGCTCACTAGGGTAGTCTCCACAATTCTTCTAAAGATATCTGAGTATGGCACCTTTTGGACCGAAATTCCAATTGCATGACAGTGTGTATGGTAGAAATTCAGATGCAAACACTTTCATGGCAACACACTAGCAAAGAATTAGTGACAATGACATTGCATATACATCTTCATTAGTAAGCAAAAAGAAATCTTTCACTAAGACTTAGAAATTCAACAACAGACTCAAAAATTCAACAAGTTTCATCCCACACCCCAAACCTGAATGAAACATTGTCCTCAATGTTTAAAAGAAAGGAAACAAAA
The DNA here is from genome assembly GCA_018703695.1 of Prunus fruticosa. Lineage (NCBI taxonomy): Eukaryota > Viridiplantae > Streptophyta > Magnoliopsida > Rosales > Rosaceae > Prunus > Prunus fruticosa. The sequence continues at coordinate 32,066,442 of CM031917.1, forward strand.
TGCAAAAACCAAACTAAACATAAAACGAAGGAAAAGAATCAACTCTAAACAAAAACAAAAACAAAAACAACAAAACCTGGTTGAGTTTCCAATAGTTAGGGTGTGGTGAACTCAAGAGAGTCCACAGCTCGTGTTTCCACTTCATCATCCAAGTATTGTTTCAATCGCTGCCCATTCACCTTGAAAGTTGTCATGTCCCTTAGGTTCTCAATCTCAACAGCTCCATGAGGAAAAACTTGAAGCACTTTGAATGGCCCCAGCCATCTAGATCTCAATTTACCTGGAAAGAGACGCAAACGTGAGTCATACAACAAAACTTTCATACCTGGCTTGAATTCTTTCCTGAGGATGGCCTTGTCATGATAGCGTTTGGTCCTCTCTTTGTAAATTTTTGCATTCTCATAAGCTTCGTTCCTTAGCTCCTCCAATTCATTGAGCTGCAATTTTCTGACATTCCCAGCTTCTTTGAGATCAAAATTGAACTTTTTAATTGCCCAATATGCTCGGTGCTCAAGCTCCATTGGTAGGTGACAAGCCTTCCCAAACACAAGTCTATAAGGGCTCATCCCAATGGGAGTCTTATAAGCTGTCCTATATGCCCAAAGTGCATCATTGAGTCGCAATGCCCAATCTTTTCGAGTAGGATTGACAGTTTTCTCCAAAATATTCTTGATCTCTCTATTGCTGATCTCGACTTGTCCGGAAGTTTGAGGATGATATGGAGTTGAAACTCGATGTGTGATATTGTATTTTTTCATCAAGGCCTCAAATGGTTTGTTACAGAAGTGGCTGCCACCATCACTAATGACAGCCCTAGGAGTTCCAAACCTAGTGAAAATCACATCTTTCAGGAATTTCAGAACAACTCTATGATCATTAGTCCTTGTAGCCAACGCCTCCACCCATTTGGATACATAATCTACAGCAACAAGAATGTAAGTATAACCCAAAGAGGAAGGAAAAGGTCCCATGAAATCTATACCCCATATGTCAAACAGCTCCACCACCAAAATGTTGTTCAGTGGCATCATATTCCTCCGGCTTATGTTTCCCATTCTTTGACACCTATCACATTTAGAACAGAAATAAAATGCATCTTTAAAAAGAGAGGGCCAAAAGAAACCAGATTGAAGAACCTTAGCTGCTGTTTTCTTGGCACCAAAATGACCTCCACATGCAAATTCATGACTAAACTTGAGTATGCTTTGCTGCTCATTCTCTGGGATACACCTCCTTATGATTTGGTCAGGGCCATGTTTGAACAGATATGGATCATCCCAAAAGTAATGTTTGGCTGTGGCAAGGAACTTCTTTCTTTCCTGAAAAGTTAGATCATTTCTCAAAACACCACTAGCAAGATAATTGACAAGATCAGCATACCATGGTTCTTGGTCGTCAATGGCAAAGAGTTGTTCATCTGGAAAAGATTCATTGAGGGGCAAGACATCCTCAAACTTGTGGTTACCATCAATGAGACGAGATAGATGATCAGCAACAACATTCTCACACCCTTTCTTATCTTGGATTTCTAAATCAAATTCTTGCAACAACAATACCCATCGAAGCAAGCGTGGCTTAGCATCCTTCTTGGTTAACAAGTACCTAAGTGCTGCATGGTCAGAATATACAATCACTTTAGAACCAACAAGATATGAACGAAACTTCTCTAAAGCAAAAATTACAGCAAGTAACTCCTTCTCAGTTGTTGAGTAATTGAGCTGAGCATCATTTAATGTCCGGCTCGCATAATAGATTACATGAGGGAGCTTATTCACTCTTTGACCTAGAACTGCACCAAGAGCATAATCAGAAGCATCACACATTAATTCAAAAGGTAATGACCAATCTGGTGCCTTGATAATTGGAGTCGATGTTAGTTCAAGCTTCAGAGTGTTAAATGCATTCAAACAATCTTTATCAAAGTTGAAAACAGAATCTTTAGCCAAAAGATTGCATAGAGGACGAGTGATTTTGGAGAAATCTTTAATAAAACGACGATAAAAACCTGCATGTCCTAGAAAACTCCTCACACCCTTCATTGAAGTAGGGGTTGGCAAATTAGAAATCAAATGAATCTTTGCTTTGTCTACCTCAATACCTTTGCTGGAAATAGCATGGCCTAACACAATACCTTGCTTCACCATGAAGTGACACTTCTCCCAATTCAGAATTAGGTTAGTTTCCTGGCATCTTTTTAGCACTAATGACAAATGGTTAAGACAATCATCAAAAGAGGATCCAAAAACTGAAAAGTCATCCATAAATACCTCAATGAACCTCTCTATCATGTCTGAAAAGATAGCCATCATGCATCGTTGGAAGGTAGCTGGGGCATTGCATAACCCAAATGGCATTCGTCTATACGCAAAGGTTCCAAAGGGGCATGTGAATGTTGTCTTCTCTTGATCCTCCGGGGCTATTGCAATTTGATTGTAACCTGAAAAACCATCAAGGAAACAATAATGTGAGTGACCAGCTAGCCTTTCAAGCATTTGATCAATAAAAGGCAAAGGGAAGTGATCCTTTCTAGTGGCAGTGTTTAGCTTCCGATAATCAATGCAAACTCTCCATCCCGTGATGGGTCTTGTTGGCACCAGCTCATTGTCCTCATTCTTGACCACTGTGATGCCTGACTTCTTTGGGACAACTTGGATAGGACTCACCCATTTGCTATCTGAAATAGGATAAATGATTCCTACATCAAGTAATTTGAGTATTTCAGTTCTTACAACATCCTTCATATGTGGGTTGAGTCTCCTTTGGGGCTCACGAGTTGGCTTGGCATCCTCCATCAAAATTCGATGCATGCACATTGTAGGGCTTATTCCCTTGATATCTGCAATGGTCCATCCGATGGCATTCTTGTGCTCTCTCAAAACTGTAATCAACTTGTCCTCCTCTAATGGTGAAAGGTCAGAAGCTATAATGATGGGAAGGGTTTCTGTCTCACCAAGATAAACATATTTAAGGTGTTGTGGAAGAGGTTTTAGCTCAAGTTTAGGTGGCTTGACAATGGAGGGAACTAGTTTAGTGGTGGCAGGTGTAAGAGGTTCAACAATAGGTGAAATGAAAGAATCAAATGGTTTCAAAACCTCAAGAGCAGCTGCCACTTCAATGAACTCAGACTCATCATCAAGGTCACCTAAAGGTTGTGTCAAAACAATTTCTAAAGCATCATCAGATTGTGCCTGCACAAACTTAGACAAAACCAAGGAATCCAAACAATCAATTGAAAAACAATCAAGTGAATTAGAAGGATGAGTTAAGGATTCAAACACTTTGAATTCTATGGTTTGGCCAAGGACTGTCATTTTCAGAATGCCATTTTTCACATCAATAAGAGTGTTTGCTGTGGCCATGAATGGTCTTCCAAGCAAGATAGGCAGCTCACGATCATGAATGGGTGCATCTTCCATGTCTAACACTACAAAATCAGCAGGCAATATTAGCTTATCAACTTGAACCAAAATATCTTCAACTATACCTCTAGGATATTTCATCTAACGATCAGCAAGTTGTAAGCTGAGTGTGGTGGATTTTAATTTTCCCAAACCAAGTTGCAAGTACACTGAATAAGGCATTAGATTGATACTTGCACCTAAATCCAACATGGCTTTCTCAGCTCGTTTATCTCCAATGGTTATGCCGATGGTAAAACTACCTGGATCCTTGAGCTTAGGAGGAAGTTTTCTTTGAAGGACAGCACTCACATTTTCAGACACCAACACCTTCTCATGAGGGCTATACCTTCTCTTGTGTGAGTTCAACTCCTTAAAAAACTTAGCATAAGTTGGCATGTTCCTGATCACATCAAGCAAAGGCAAGTTAACATTGACTTTACTAAGTATATCATAGATTTCATTAAAAGACTTATCCTGTTTGCTTTTAGCAAGACGTCCAGGAAAAGGAATTGGTGGCACATAAGGGGTCTCCGCCTTGTGCAATGTAGGTGAAATTGTTGACTTGCCAATGGGAATTGCTTCTTTTGGTGTCGTCTCTTCTTTGTGTTCATCACCTGCATTCACAACATCATGATTAGTAACTTCTTTGCCAACTTTATTATCAATAACCTTACCACTTCTAGAACTGAGATTGCTTTGGCTTGCTCATGATGATTGGGATTCACATTTGGTTGGCTAGGGAATTTTCCAGGTTCTCTTTGGTTCAAAGCATCCGCAATTTGTCCCAATTGAATCTCCATCTTGGTAAGGGCAGCAGAATGTTGTTGAAGAGCACCATTAGTAGTTTGCTGGAATTGCAAAGTATTTTGGGCCAACATCTTCACTGTGTCCTCCAATGAACTTGGTTTAGGCTGAAATGATGAACTTGCTTGATTTTGATTTTGATTGTTGCTCCAAGAGAAATTTGGGTGATTCCTCCAACCTGGATTATAAGTGTTTGAGAATGGATCATTTCTTGGTCTTTGGTTGTAAGAATTCATCATGTGGGCTTGTTCTTGAACAAACTCAGGATAAGCATTACTAGCTGAACACATGTGAGTTGAGTGTCCTTGAGCATTGCAAATAGCACAAACTTCAACTTGAGGAGCTTTAGGTCCCATATTGAGCACAGCATCAAGCTTCCTTTGTAAACTAGCCACCTGCGAAGCAAGCTCATTGTTAGGACTAATCTCATAAATACCAGCTTTACCTCTTGTATCTTTGTGTTGAGCATTGGATCCCAACATCTCAAATATGTCATATGACTCTTGAGCATTCTTTTTCTTTAAAGCTCCACCTGCAGCATTATTGACAGTAGATTGACAAGTTTCGGTTAGTCCATCATAAAAAATTTGCATTTGTAAGTATAGAGGTAACCCGTGATGTGGACATTGCATTAGAGTTCCTTTGAAACGCTCCCAGCATTCATTGAATGGTTCGCCATCATGTTGTGAGAAGTTGAAAATCTTGGACCTCAAGGTGGCTGTCTTTTGGGCGGAGAAAAACTTCTCCAAGAACTTCTTAGCAACAGCATCCCAAGTGGTTAGTGATCCAGGGGCTAACGACATCAACCAAGTCTTTGCTCTATCTTTCAAAGTGTAAGGGAAGACCCTCATCCTCAGATTTGCTTCAGACACATCCTTCAAAGGCAAAGTACAAACAACAGTATAAAATTCTTTAATGTGAGCCAAAGGATCTTCATTAGGTAAACCATAAAAAGAAGGAAGCATTTGAAAGTGAGAAGATTTAAGCTCATAGTTTCTAGCTTCTCTGGACAGCAAGATGCATGAAGGTGAATTTGGTATGATTGGTTGAGCAAGATCCTCCAAAGCAAGTTGGTCATGGGCTGCCATCTTTTCTTCTTCTTCTTCTTCTTCTTGATCTGAGTTAAAGATGTTGAACAGAGAGTACTCTTCAGAGCTTGTTGAATTGGAGGTTTCGGCTTCTAAGGGATTGAGGATAGATTCAATGGCTGCCTCCCTTGCTTGATCAAGTCTTCGTTCAAATTCAGCCAGTGATGGTTGTTGTGTACCACGGATTGGTTGGATCCTAATGGTTCCGGATTGAGAGTGTTTCTTGACCGCTGATACAACTTGTTCAAGAAATGGTTTGTTCGACATGCAAATACCTGAAAACAAAGAAAAACTAAAGAAAGTAAGCAATAGAAATAAGACTCTTAATCAAGTCCCCGGCAACGGCGCCATTTTCTTGTTGGATAGATTTAACTCTATCTATTTCTCGCAAGTGCACGGACCAATTATAGTATAGGAATGCAAGCACGAGGTCGTTCCACAGAGACTTGGATGAAAGACACTTATTACTACTACTTAGACTCACAAGTAATCCTAAGACTAAACAGAATTTAAATGAGGTTGTGTTGAGTTTGTTTTGAGTAACAACTACAAAAAGGAAAAGCATATAGCAAGTGATTGAAAACTTCAAAAGGGAATGCAAAATAGCAAGTAACCAGCAAGTAGATGTTTAGAAAATGTAGAGACAAAGGAGACAAGCACTAGGGTTTCAACTTCACCATGACAATCCAATTTCAAGCAACAAGTTAACAATCACCTAAGTTGATTACAATTTCTGGAGTTCGTTCTTTCTTATGTATGATTATCCATATGGTGTTTGGTTTTAATCAAGTACTCAGAAACACAACTTAGCTATGGTGTTTAGTCTAGGCTATGAATCTGAATCCATTAAGCTTAAGAAGAACACAAAAGAACCAAGTAAACATTTAAACATGGTGTTTGTCCTAAATGCATTACCCACTCATTCACTAATCGGTTCAAGAGTCATATGGTGTTTATGTAAACTTGAACTAGATAACCAACATGCATGTGTTCATAGTGGCCAGTTATTTAAACATGCATAAAGATTCAACTAAGAACAAGTGAATGAAACCAGAAAATTAGGAGTAATCAACAAAGGATAAAGTTAACTTGAAACATGAAATTGTCTTGTTAGGTTACATTGAAACCCTAGCTATGGAAATTAGCTGCTCATAATGGGAAATAAACTAAGACAGAAATGAGAAAACATAATGAATGCAATAAGAGTAGAAAAACCCTTTTCTGAAGTTCTTCTCCAAGTGCTTCTCCACGTCTAATGCTTCTCCAAATGCTTCCCCATATCTAGAAGGATGTATGACAGCCAAGGAGATGATTTGGGATGAGTTTGGGTGAGTTGTGATGGTAGAGAAAGAGGAAATTCGTAGGGAAATGGAAGGAAGGTTTGCTGGAGCTGTTTTGGTGATTTGAGGCAATTTGGAGTGTTGGGTTGATTTCTGGAGTGTTTAAGGATGGCTGGAGTGAATTGTGGGGTTGTGAATCCCAGGAATTGTTCTGATGAAAATGTTTGGAATGGAAGTGGTATTTATAGGGATAGGGAAGTGAGAAATCTGAATTGAATATGGCTAATGGACTCAACACTTGCATTAGATAATCAGAAATGGTTGCTCCACTTCACCACTAACTCCCACTAGCAGCCCTAGCTCATCCTCATGTCAGCATGACCAAGCTTCCATTCAGCAGCCCTAGCTCATCCTCATGTCAGCATGACCAAGCTTCCATTCAGAAACCAATAGCTCATGCCTAGCTCACCATGACCAAGCATGCAATGAGCTCATCTTCCTGTCAGCATGATGAACAACTTCTTGGGCTTACGAATTGGGCTTGGCTGAATCCAATGTCGACTTTAAGATGTCCATTTTGAAGTTCAGAATGTCATTGATCCAACCACACAGGTATTGGCCCAATCCAAGTTCAGATGAAGAAGATAGGTCCGAAATGAATTTCTAACTCAGTCTCCAGTTTTTGCACGTTTTTGCACCATTTTGCTTCAAATGCCTCAAGTGGTACCTAGAGCTCAATGAACTGAATAACAAACACAAAATGGATTAAAAGCACAAGTTTTATTTAAAAACATAACCAAACAATAGGGTAGAGTGTTACAAAATGATACATAAATATGCATTGATCACTTCATCAAATTTTCTAAACTACTCAAACACTTTCTCCTCCCTTCTCCAAATTTCCCAAACACATTTCCCTTCTCTTCCAAACGTCTCCATGTCTCAAACACTTCACAAACACCTTTCTCTCCCTTCCCTAAGTTCTCAAATTCTCCAAGTTCACAAAATCCTCAAGCTTCCCAAACACCTTCCTTTCCCTTCCAAAATCCTCAAGCTTCCCAAACACCTTCCTCCAAATTCTCAAGCTCTCAAACACCTCTCTCTTTCTCTCCAAAAACTCTCCATGTTCTCAAGTGTTGTACAAAATTCTTGTTTTGTTTCTTTTGTTTTCATTTTTATTTTGTGTAGGAAAACCGAATTGGATCATTCAATCACCAATCCCTGTGGAATCGACCTCGCACTTACATACGCTAAACTACCAACGGTTCGTGCACTTGCGAGTATCACAAGTTGAGGATGCAGCTTAATCCATTTTGGTGCAGCTGAATCTACGCAACAAGTTTTTGGCGCCGTTGCCGGGGATCGGTAACATTGTTTGATTCTATTTGGTTTTCTTACTTTTTATTTATTTTTATTTTTATTTTATTTATAACTAGACAGTTTCATGTTTTAAAGTTAATAATATTAATTGACAAGTTGTGTTTGTAGTCCAACGGACAAGGACAATTGCCTGACAAGCAAGAGAACTGGGTTTGAATTATGGATTATCGGATATGAGCCAAAGAAAGAAAAATGAATGATATTGTAGCTGCTGCAATTGTATGTAATATAGATGGATTTGAAATTTAATTGATTTCTTAATGCATGTGAAATATAATATAATTTCATGTCTTTGATTTATTCATGTAAGAAAATATCAAGGAAAAAATGGCAGAAGCTGGAGCTTCTAAGAATCCCATTTCTATTAAAGAGGATGCATTGACTCAAGTTCTTGGTAAGTGTTGTTAATATTATGTTAACTCGCAATTGTACGGGGAAATTAGTAGTATAGCAAGACAAGTACGAGGTTGTACCCACGAAGACTGAGAAGTTAAAACTAGTTATGTACTTAGATTACCAAATTCAAGAAAGTAGGAGGTTATGTCTAAAACAGAATTTAAAGCAAGAGTGGTTGTGATTGTTGAACAAAAGAAGTAAGATGAAATTGCAAACAAAAACAAGTAAACAAATGTAACAAAGAGTGGTTTTAAGAGATGGAAAACAGATTTGGAGACTAGTGCATTCGAATCACCATAACAATTCAATTCTGGGTTATAAGGAGTCAAATAACAAGTCTAATTCATATTCAAAGATTGATTCTAGCTAAAGTATGATTAGGCCATGGTGTCTGGTTCTAACCTTGTGTTCCTAATTCCCTAATTTGATCATTTATTGTCTAACCTAAAATTAAGCATTAGGAACCCATAATTATCAAATTGTATTGGAAAACGTCTTAGAAGAGTCCCTTCCTCCAAGGTTAGGGTTTAGCGCCGCGTCTCCAGTATAGGTTGGTTAGGGTTTCTAGGTGATTGCTTGTGGTTTACGGCTGCTTTCAATGGTGTCTGTTTCATCACACGTACAGTGTGGAATACGGCGGCACTATTGTTGAAGCGGGTTTTGGGTGTTGCCTTCGGCTTAGAGAGGGAAGCATTGAGTGGATGATGGTGGCTGTTGATGAACTGGTATCAGGTCTCACCTCTTCCTTGGCAATTTCAGAATCTGAATCAGTGGAGGTTGTCGGGTTAGAGGATCTGGGAAACTTGAAGGCTGAACGGTTCTTGCTTGTTGGGAAATTGCTCACTTCGAAGGCGTTTCATAAGGAGGCTTTATTTGGCACGTTGAAGAGGATTTGGCATACCAGGGAGGAGTTCACTGCGGTGTCTTTGGACGACCCCAAGAGGTTCCTGTTCTCTTTCAAAACAGATTTCGATAGGAAGAAGGTGATGAGGGGCTCCCCTTGGACTTTTGATAGGGCACTGTTGCTACCTGGCGAGCACGATAGTAAGTGGATCCTATGTCCGTTTCGGTGGATTCGCAAAGTTTTTGGGTGCATGTGCGCCGTATTCCACCGATTTTTTGGGAAGCTTTCTACGTATTATGGTGGGTTTGAAAATCAATGAGCCGCTGAAACGATGTGTCACACTGCGTTTGTCGATAGATGAACCGGCTAAACAGTATGAAATCGAATATAAGTGGCTCCCGTATTTCTGTTTATATTGTGGGCGACTGGACCACGTGGGTGCTGCATGCAGTGTCAAGGCCTTAGGGGCTATTGAAGTTGAACAATACAGACAGTGGAAAACGATAATGAAGGATGTGTATAGTACCGGGCAGAGAATCATTTAACAGGCCAGCAGCTAGGTTTGTTTGATGACGAACCTCAAAAGGATGACACGGCTTCGATGCCGTCCAAGTGTACGGGGTGGTTCGATCCTTCGACGAGGCCTTTGACGGGCAAGGAATGATGGAGATGGATAGTGGGATGGATTGCCCCCTGGCGCAAGTCTTTAAAAGGCGTCGAGTGCACAAGGAAAAGGAGGTCACGGTCTCCTCACAAGGGGCCGATGGTGATGTGGTTGGCCACAGGGAAGGTAGGGTGCATCTGAACCAAGGGGTCGCTGAGGCTGCGAGGTCGGATATGGGTCCCATGCGGCTGGATGGGGATATCTCACAGATCCTTCCTCCTGCTCCAAGGCATTCGGACAAGGGCGAAACAGTTTTGGGGGAAGATATCACTGCGGCTTCTGCTATCTTGGGGTCGCCAACCTCATTCTGCAAAGGTAGTATACGACGTGGCTTTCAGCGGGGCCGTGCCAGGCCCCGGGGGAGTCCGGTGATGACTGATAATACATCTGGTGCTAAGTGCACACCCATGATAGGTCCTGGGGTTCGGGCCCATCACGAGCAATGACAATATTATGCTGGAATGTTCGGGTCTGGGCAACCCACGAACATTCCGAGCTCTTAGATTTCTTCTCAGAGATAAAAAGCCTCGTATCATCTTTTGTCGGAGACCAAAAAGACGGTGCGCCAGATGGAGTGTGTGCAACGGCAGTTGGGTATGATGGGGTGCTTCAGATGTGGGAAGAGAAGGAAGGGCGGGGGGTTTAGCTTTGTTATGGCAACACGGAGTGGAAGTATCTATTCTTTCTTCTTCTCTAGGGCATATTGACACTATTTTAAAGGGTGTGGATATGGAGACTTTCCGCTTTACCTGGGTTTTATGGTAATCCTAAAACAAGGTTACAACGGCACTCTTGGGCCATGGCTTGTAGGTGGGGATTTCAATGAAATACTTGAGGCTCATGAGTACTTGGGTTGCCGTTTCCGACCAATGTCACAAATGAGGGCCTTTCGGGAAGCTTTGGAGGAGTGTGGTTTGACAACTATTCGGTTTCAGGGGTATAAGTTTACATGGTCTAACCGGTGGCAAGGTGATGGGAATGTAAAGCTTCGGCTGGATAGAATGGTGGCTAATGGTGACTTTGTTAGGACCTTTCCTGAGGTCACAACGCATCATCTGAATTCTATGGTGTCTGACCATCTCCCTTTGTTGTCATATTTGAGACCAGGTACTTGGGCACGGAAGCATAAGCGGTTTTTGTTCAAGGAAATGTGGACTCCTGTTGAAGGTTGCCAAGACATCATTACGCATGCTTGGGAGTCTGAGACTGGAACTGTCGTAGAGAAATTGAAGGCATGTCAAGGGCCTCTGCGGACGTGGAATAATGACCATGTAGGCCGAATACCCACAAAGCTCCGAAGTCTGCAGCGGAAGTTAAATGACACCCAAAGCAGAAGGTCTTCTCCAGTAGTTGAGGTTCAAGAGAGAGATATTTGTAGGGAAATTGATGTATTACTTGGAACGAGAAGAATTGTTGTGGAGGCGGGAGATCGCGGGTCTCATAGATGAAATATGGGGACAAAAATACTAGATTTTTCCATGAACATGCAAAAATGCGTGGACGACGGAATCTAATTAAGACTATTGTAGATGATCAGGGGATATGGCGTATATCTCCAGAAAGTATTGGCATTGTTTTTTGTGATTATTTTCAAGGCTTGTTTGCTTCCAATGGACTTCATGAGGCAGGGGTAGTCACTGAGGTGGTCAAACCGATACTCACTCCATCTCAAAATTTGCGCCTCAATCAAGTTTTCTTAAGGGAGGAGATCGAAACTTCTTTGGGTCAAATGTTTCCTACTAAGTCTCCAGGAGTGGATGGTATGTCGACACTGTTTTATCAGAAGTATTGGGGGGTGGTAGGCAATGATGTGGTATGGTACTGCCTTAATGTATTGAATGGGGGTGCCAGTGTGAAAGCAATTAATCACACACTTTTGACGCTCATTCCTAAGGTTGACGCTCATTTCATGAAGAATGCGGCCTCATCCGAGCTATGTAGGTTGCTGAAACAAAGCTTGCAATATGACCTACAGAACAAACTGGCAGGGGGCTGTAGCCATAATGAATTTGTCTTTAAGCTCTTCATCAATTCATCCAAATTAGGCCTTAACATGCTTGAATTGCATGAATTATGCTCTCCAAAGCCATCATTGTTACCTAAAGCTCAATTAACTGAAAGATAAACACAAAAAGGATTAAAAAGCACAAGTTTAACTCAAAAACATAACCAAATCATAAGCTAGAAGGGTAAGAAATAATATACAACTATGAACCGATCATAAGCTGAAGAAAATGATACTAAAGCTGGATATGTCTAAAGCTTATGACATGGTGAAATGGACATTTATTGAGGCTATGCTTAAGCGTTTGGGCTTTACCGATAGGTGGGTGGAGCTAATCATGGATTGTATATCCACTGTTACATACTCTGTTTAAGTTCGGGGGGGTGGCGTCGGGACTGATTGTACCATCAGGGGGGCTGCGTTAGGGAGATCCTCTCTCTCCTTATCTGTTTTTAATTTGTACAGAGGGACTGTTTGCTTTGCTTTCTAACGCACTCAGAATCAAGCGTATTAGCGGCATTTCCGTGGCTCAGGGAGCACCTACTATTTCTCATTTATTTTTTTGCAGATGATAGCCTATTTTTTTGTAATGCCCATCTTGCTGATTGTGCTTATTTGCTTCAGATTCTCAGCATGTATGAGAGAGCATCTGGTCAGAAAATTTAATTTTGGTAAGTCTGCAGTTTGTTTTAGCCCCAACATTTACCGGTGATGAAGCAACTGATTGCTGAAATGCTTGGAGTGATTGTTACATGTCATGAACGCTACCTTGGGCTACCCACCTTAGCTCAACGCAGCAAATCCCGGATGTTTAATCATGTGCGAGAACAAGTGTGGCGCAAGCTTAATACTTGGGATACGAAGTTGCTGTCTAGGCGAGAGGGCAAGGAAGTCTTAATTAAGGCGATTGGTCAGGCACTACCTACTTATACAATGGGAGTATTTCAGCTGCCAAAATCTTTGTGTCAGGAATTATCTGCTATGATTGCAAGGTCCTGGTGGGGGAAGAGTGGTAGGAAAGGAATTCATTGGTTGGGTTGGAAAAAATTGTGTAAACCAAAATGGCTTGGAGGCCTTGGTTTCAGACACTTTGAAGCTTTTAATAAAGCCATAGTCGCAAAATAGGCTTGGCGTATTTTAGAGAACCCCACCTCTCTTGTGGCTAAGATGCTTAAAGCCCGATATTTTCCAGAGGATGATTTTATGCAGGTTAGTTTGGGGAGTTCGCCGTCACTGATATGGAGATCTATTCTGTGGGGACGTGAGGTTATTGAGGATGGCTTGCTTTGTGTTGGCTGCGCAAATCTCACAGCATGGTGATCCAGGCCGAGGGGATGTGCGTTAACACGTGGCTTCCTTCTTTTCGATGCGGTGCGGTTGTGTGCGGGTGTGCCAGCACGGTCTCCGTGCGTCGAGATGTGGTTTGGACATAAATGGTTAAGTGGTGCGCCTGTTCGAATTCGACTTCTAATCAAATGATTGTGGCCGAGAGAGGAACTGATCTCCGGCCGTCAGGTTCACGGCCTGAGCTACAAGGCCTTTTAGTGGTGGTGTTGGTGGTGGGTTTTGGGCGGTGCTCTGCGCGTTCTCAGTGAGCGACGGTCATATGATATATGGGGTGAATGAGAGAGTAACAGAGATGGTGCTTTGGCGCCTTGAAAATCAAGGGTCGTATGATATATTGATGAACGGATTTTCCTTACAATCTAACACTACTCCTAGGAAAGCAAGTAAAGATATTGAAAGTGCATTACAGGAAAATATAAGTTGCTCCGTGGGAGGCTTTGGTTTGGTGTTTGAACCATTTGAATGTAGTTTGAGCCTTGTATTTATAGGAGGGGTTCCTAGAGGAGTAATCGAGGCTGAAAATCTGCGTGGTGGAGCCTGATTAGAGCAAGTGGGTAGTCCAATCGACATTTGGGATCGTGAAGTATGGTGGTGTGACCCCATAAATCCTGGTAAATCTCGGCCGCGCCCTGATCGTGGTTTCTGCGCTTCGGCCGTGGGGCATTTATTGTTCTGATAGCTGGTGACCTAATCTCTCAAGCTGCAAGAATTCTTGTGAGAATGTTTGCGTCTAATCACTCTGTTTTCCATCACCAAACCCTGACTTCAGTCACTTCCCACCTTCCCTCGTGCATTAAATGCTTATTCGTGGCCAATGGGTTTGCTGCAATAAACATAGGCAATACCTCATTCAATGAAGTGCGGGACCCTGTTGCCACGTGGCGATGTGACTCTAAATATCTTCGGCCGTGGCTTTTGTGTCCTTCGTCCTCGGCCAATAATGCCGCGATTCGAGGCCGAGATGATTATGCCTTCGCAGCATTTCCTTTGTTTTTAGGAAGGCCAAACACCTAACGAAATGCCACGTTTTAGTTTCACGAGAAAGTGCTAGTGCCGAGAAAAGGGGCCCTTTCGACTAGTTCATGGCCTTGATTTATTAGGCACAAACACTTTGGAGGGTGGGCAATGGAGCTTCTATCTGTGTTCTCCAAGATAGGTGGATTCCAAAACCATTTACGTTTAAACCGTTGATGACTAGAGGGCTGGAGCAGACGTCTATGGTCTCTGACCTTCTAACGGCTTCTGGCTCTTGGAATTTGCCACTGTTAGAGCAACATTTTAGCTTGAAAGATCAGGATATCATTTCTGGCATCGCTTTGGGATCAGTTTCACAGCTGGGTGTTAGCAAATATTGGTTTTTCTCAAATAACGGGAAATATTCCGTTAAAACTGGGTATCGTGTGGCGGTAAGGCAGTGCGATGAGGATTTTGGAGTGGGAGGATCGGATCATAGTGCTCAAGAAGGCTTCTGGAAGCGAATTTGGAAGCTAGTTGTCCCCAACAAAATTAAGATGCTGTTGTGGCGGGCATGTACTGAAATTCTGCCAACTGCAGTCAATTTATTTAAGAAAATGGTGCTTCCGTCTCATGTGTGCTCAAGGTGTGGGAACTATCCTGAAGATGTTTTCCACGCTTTGTGGTCGTGTAAAATGAGTTAAAAGCTATGGAAGTGTACCCATTTCATCTTGCGAATTAATATGGCAGGGGGCACCTTCACTGATGCTTTTGAGGCTGTGGCTTCAATGCTGAAAGTCGACTTAGAGCGCTTTGCTTGTTGTGCGTGGAGTGCGTGGAAACTACTTAATGATTCTTTGCATGGGAAACAGATTACACGGGTGGATAATATGGTGGAAAACACGATGGAAATGCTGGAAGTGTTTAAATCTTGTGAGGAGCAGTCCAAGCTCCCCCTCGTCTCTCTCGCAGGCCCGTTGGTTGAAACCACGGGTCAATACTCTTCTCCTTAACTGTGATGGGGCTGTGGGACGTGAGCAAGGTGATCGAGGTCTGGGGGACTTTGTCGTGACCACACCGGAAACTTTATCTGTGGTTTCGCATAGTTTGGTCCACCTGGTTTGGATGTTTTGGGCACGGAGTTGGTGGCTGTCCGGGAAGGGTTATTGATGATGGGATACATGGGTTTTACTCGGTTTACCATTGGTCTTGATACATGGGTTTTACTCGATTTACCATTGGTGGCTGCCTAATGTTTCAATATGTATCCAATGCGGCTCAAATTTGGATATGTCATAATAGACACTGTTGGACAGATTTTACTCTATCTATTTCTCGCAAGTGCACGAACCAATTATAGTATAGGAATGCAAGCACGAGGTCGTTCCACAGAGACTTGGATGAAAAATACTTATTACTACTACTTAGACTCACAAGTAATTCTAAGACTAAACATAATTTAAATGAAGTTTTGTTGAGTTTGTTGGAATGAAAACTACACAAAGGAAATGCAAAACAACAAGTGACTGAAAACTACTAAAAGGGAATGCAAAATAGCAAGTTACCAGCAAGTAGTTGTTTAGAAAATTTAGAGATAAAGGAGACAAGAACTAGGGGTTCAACTTCACCATGACAATCCAATTTCAAGCTACAAGTTAACAATCACCTAAGTTGATTACAATTTCTGGAGTTCGTTCTTTCTTATGCATGATTATCCATATGGTGTTTGGTTTTAATCAAGTACTCAGAAAACACAACTTAGCTATGGTGTTTAGTCTAGGCTATGAATCTGAATCCATTAAGCTTAAGAAGAACACAAAAGAACCAAGTAAACATTTAAACATGGTGTTTGTCCTAAATGCATTACCCACTCATTCACTAATTGGTTCAAGAGTCATATGGTGTTTATGTAAACTTGAACTAGATAACCAACATGCATGTGTTCATAGTGGCCAGTTATTTAAACATCCATAAAGATTCAACTAAGAACAAGTGAATGAGACCAGAAAATAAGGAGTAATCAACAAAGGATTAAATTAACTTGAAACATGAAATTGTCTTGTCAGGTGATCGGTGCATATTTACATATCATTTTGTACCCTTTTAATTTATGATTTGGTTATGTTTTTGAGTTAAACTTGTGCTTTTAATAAGTTTTGTGTTTGTTTTAGTGTAATAAGCTTAAGGACTCACTAATTGCATTTTGGAGACAAGTTAACTCAAAACGGTGTCTGCAGATCAGTCAACTTCACGGATTGGACTGTACTTGCTCAAGAAGAACCAGAAAATGAGCCATACATCATTGGAAAGATACGGAAGTCTAGTTTCTGTAGAATTTTACGGTTCATGATTCCGAGTCTTCTAGAGAAAGTTATACATGTTTTGGAAACTTAAGGTCAAATTCGGCAGCATCTGCGTTACTGGGCCAAAAATCACATTTGAAGGCCTTTCCGATTTTTCCTTGAGTTGGGCTGCATATGCTTGGAAAGATAAGACAAAGAGCTTCAAGATCCATATTTTTCCAGATTTTTCAGACTGGAGCCACAAGCCCAAAACGAGCCCACAAGCTGGCTGCAATGCATTGTCATGCATGACATATGCATGATGAAGTGTTGTTGATTGTGGGAAAGTTTGGTGAAGCATATTCAATACATATATTTGAGTGGAATTTTGCAGCAGCCAAATGAGCCAAAAGATGTTGAAGTGGATGATGCAACACTAAGCCTAAAGACAAGAGGAATTGTTTTCAAATGCAATTGTGTGTTAGGTTAAGTTGGTGAATTAAGTGTAGTGTGTTAGGTGAAGTTAGTGTGTTTACATAATTCAATTGTATAATTCAGATTTTCAACCTCCTTAGGCCTATAAATAGTGAGGTTTCCTAAGCTTGTAAACACACCCCAAGGGGGGGAGCTCTCAAGCACTTCTCTAGAGCTCCCTTCCCTTCTCTCCCTCAAATTCTCTTAGTTTCCCTTTGTAGTTCTCAATTGTTGTAATAAGATCATTCTACTAAATTTTCTTTC
The DNA here is from genome assembly GCA_018703695.1 of Prunus fruticosa. Taxonomy (NCBI): domain Eukaryota; kingdom Viridiplantae; phylum Streptophyta; class Magnoliopsida; order Rosales; family Rosaceae; genus Prunus; species Prunus fruticosa. The sequence goes on from CM031917.1 coordinate 32,083,625, forward strand.
TTCTAAATTCTCCAAACACTTCTCTATTCTCTTTCAAAGTTCTCCATGTTCTAAAACATTTCCCAAATACAATTCCCATCTCTTCCAAGATTCTCAAAGTTCCCAAACACTTCTCCCATTCCTTCATCAAATTCTCTAAACTACTCAAACACTTTCTCCTCCCTTCTCCAAATTTCCCAAACACATTTCCCTTATCTTCCAAACGTCTCCATGTCTCAAACACTTCACAAACACCTTTCTCTCCCTTCCCTAAGTTCTCAAATTCTCCAAGTTCACAAAATCCTCAAGCTTCCCAAACACCTTCCTTTCCCTTCCAAAATCCTCAAGCTTCCCAAACACCTTCCTCCAAATTCTCAAGCTCTCAAACACCTCTCTCTTTCTCTCCAAAAACTCTCCATGTTCTCAAGTGTTGTACAAAATCCTTGTTTTATGTTCTTTTGTTTTCATTTTTGTTTTGTGTAGGAAAACCAATTGGATCATTCAATCACCAATCCCTGTGGAATCGACCTCGCACTTACATATGCTATACTACCGAACGGCTCGTGCACTTGCGAGTATCACAAGTTGAGGATGCAGCTGAACCCATTTTGGTGCAGCTGAATCTACACAACAAGTTTTGGCGCCGTTGCCGGGATCGGTAACATTGTTTGATTCTATTTGGTTTTCCTACTTTTTTTTTTATTTTTATTTTTTTTATAACTAGACAGTTTCATGTTTTTAAGTTAATGATGTTAATTGACAAGTTGTGTTTGTAGTCCAACTGACAAGGACAATTGCCTGACAAGCAAGAGAACTGGGTTTGAGTCCCAGTTTACACAACACCCAAAAACAAAAAGGTTCAAGTAGCATGTTGATTATTTCTAGTTTATGGTTTCATTCACTTGCTCTTAATTAAATATCTTGTTCAAGTTTACATAAACACCATATGACTCTTGGACTGATTAGTGAATGAATGGGTAGATATTGAAGACAAACACCATGTTTAAATTCTACTTGGTTCTTTATTGTTCTTCTTGTTCTTAATGGGTTCGGAATTTGTGTTTAGACTAAACACCATAGCTAAATGCTTTTTCTGAATACTTGATTAAAACCACACACCATATGGATAATCATATTTGAGAAAGAACGAACTTCATAAGCTAGTTTGATTACTTTGCTGCTTATTACTTTGAAGCATGAAATTGGACGTGTGTTGATTTTCCTTTCCATTTTAGTTTTTATTTCCTAATCCTTTAATTCTGTTTCAAGTTTTCTGTGTTTGTTTTAGCAAGTAATGTCAGCTTAATAAAAATGGAGAGAGATGGTAACCTCAATCATAAGAATGGAGAGTGTGGAGTAGTGGGAGAAGTAGCGACCTCCAAATGCATCATGCTCGACCTAATCGCTTCAAGGGGGAGTATTCCAATCATTTCTCTTTAGTTGTTTTTAATTCCTTCAGTAATTTTAATTTTCTACTTCTTTTATTTTAAAAAAAAATTAAAAAGATTTTTTATATGAGCTGACTCGTGGTAACTCCAGTGAGCGTTTCCGTCAATACAGTGTCTAGGAGTTCTTTAGGCGACACCTTCGGTGTCTAAGAAGTTTGGGTTTTAAGTGGGACCTTTGTGACCCCTCCAACCTTCCCGATCCCCTGGCTGTGTTTTTCTGAGGCCATTAACTGGTCATCCATGAGTTGCTTGTATATTTGAGTTTTTATTTATTTTTCCTTGTAACTTGCAATTTGGAACTTTTTTTTTTCTTTGTGTGGTCAGTTAGTTGTAAATAATAATAATTTTAAAAAAAAATTAAAAAAAAATCAATTTGGAACTTCTTTGTTTTCTTTTTTTTTGTTTTGTTAAGTTAGTTTATGTATTTATTTACGTGGTGTGGTTAGTTAGTTTATTTCTAGTGTTAAAAACATATTTTTTATTTCACTCAAACACTGCATTACAAACAAAGAAAAAAAAAGTTAAAATTAAAAAACAAAAAAAAAACATTCAAGTAAATTAAAAATAAAAACAACATCTTCATCATCTTCATCTTCATCTTCATGGCATGCCTCTATTCTCTCTTACTTGCAGAATCTGCAGCAGCTCCACATGGTCCTCATTTTTTCTCTGAGTGCTTCCACGTGCTGATTGGCAAGGAGAGCCGCTTCTGGAGTCCGCCACCATAGCCTTCAAGGAAGCTACTTCATCGCTTAGCGCGGCACACTCTCGTGTCCTCGCCAATAATCGCATGCCCAAGTTGGTAGCCGAGACTGCGTGGAGCACAGTTAAGTTGTGGGACTCCTCCACCGCTGCTTTGTCAGACCTCTTTGCCACATGCAGATGATCCGTTGGTGTGAGCTTGCTGCTACTCATGCCTTCCAGCAGCGCTGCTCTCTTTCGACACATGCCTCAGAAAAGTTCGGAATTACCTCAGCAAAGTTTGAGGACGTACCGTGATGATAAGTGGAGTTTGGGAAGACATGGTTTGGACGAGCCCTTATCTGCGCATTCGGTGGCGCAAGGGACAATTCAAGGTGAGTGTATGAGGATGCCATTGTTTTGTTTCTGGATTTTTTGATGTTTTCCTTTGAATTTGCAGGAAGAAATGCGAGGTGCTCTTCTACTTCACCGAGAAGTGTTTAAATAGATTTATGCAGACAAGGGAGCCGAAAACACTTCGGATCTCAAGGGTGCTATCATGTGCTATTTTCTCTCGGATCCCTTCATTTCCGGCGCAAATTGCGAGCGCATTTTTTTAAAAGGGAGCATGTCTACACTTTCACTTACTTTTGCCTCCCTGTTTTTCTGATGTTTGTGTTTTTGCTTTTTCAGTTGTTATTTTATTTTATTTTATTTTATTTTATTTTTTTCAATTGTTTTCTTCTTGTTTGTCAGGTTTCTCAAGAATTTAGTTGGAAGAAGAGACAAAATTAAAGATGCGTCTTGGACACCTGGTGCAAGAATCCCAACTCTTCTTTTAAATTCTTGTTTGAATTGTGTGTTTATTTCAGTTTTTATTTTTATTTTGTTTTTATTTAATTAGGTAGTATAATTTAAAACTCATAGGATATTCTTTGAAGGAGCTAAACTTTTGGTAACTCCAGTGAGCAACCGCAGTCTATACAGTGTCTAGGAGTTCTTTATGCGGCACCTTCGGTGTCTAAGAAGTTTGGGTTTTAAGAGGGACCATTGTGACCCCTCCAACCTTCCCGGATCCCCTGGCTGTGTTTTCTGAGGCCCTTAACTGGTAATCCTTAGGTTTTTCTCTTAAAAGAAAAAGCAGTTACTTGTGTGTTTACTTAACTAAAAATAAAAAAGCATGTTTGGGTTTTCATGTTTTTGTTTGATCGTCGTTCTTTAAATTTAGGATCATTCGTGTCTTTGAGATAACATAACTGTTGTTTAATTATGTTAACTCGCAAGTGTACGTGCCAATTAGTAGTATAGCAAAACAAATATCGAGGTCGAACCCACAAGGACTAAGAAGTTAAAATTAGTTATGTACTTAGATTACCAAATTCAAGAAGTAGGAAGTTAAGTCTAAAACAGAATTTAAAGTGAGAGTGATTGTGATTGTGATTGTGAAAGAAAAAGTAATGAACAAACTGAGATTGCAAGCAAAACAAGTAAACAAGTGCAGCAAAGATGGTTTTGAAGATTGAAAAACAGATTTGGAGACTAGGGCATTTGATTCACCATAACAATTCAATTCCAGGTTATAAAGATTCAAGTGACAAGTCTAATTCAGATTCAAAGATTGATTCTAGCTAATGTATGATTAAGCCATGGTGTCTGGTCCTAACCTTGTATTCCTAATTCCCTAATTTGATCATTTGGTGTCTAACCTAAATTAAGCATTAGGAATCCATTAAGCATAGAAGAACATTTTAAACAACCAAGTATGTATCTAATCCAGATTGTCGAATTCTCATACACACTCTTCCTATTCATAGTTCAATTTGAATTAAAGCATGGTGTCTACTCTTAATTCAAACCAAGATATACAAATCTGAATGGTAGCTAGGCATTCCGATCAGCATATAGGCAATTTGGCAAAATGAATAAGAACATGAATCATGAATCAAACTTGAAACTTGAAATTTATAAACCCAGAATATTCATGTTAGGTTACATCAAAGCCCTAGTTATGGATTTAGTTACTCATAATGGAAAAGAGACTTGAACAGAAATGAGAAAACATAATGAAAGCAATAAGAGTAGAAAAACCCCTTTTTCTGAGGTTCTTGTGGTGTCCAAGGCTTCTCCAAGTGCTTCTCCACTTCTAATGCTTCTTCAAGAGCTTCCCCACTTCTAGAAGGATGTATGAAGGATATGGAGGTGATTTGGGATGAGTTTGAGTGAGTGGTGATGGTTGAGAGAGATGAAATTCGTAGGGAAGTGGAAGAGAGGTTTGCTGGAGTTGTTTTGGTGAGATGGGGCTGTTTAGAGCTTTTGGTTGATTGCTGGAGTGTTTTGGTGATTTGAGAGTGTTTGAGGAGGGCTGGAGTGAATTGTGGGGTTCTGAATCCCAGGATTTGTTGTTTGGGAAAATAATGGAAGTGTTTGAGGGAGGATGGAGTGAAGGATGGCTGAATTGTGGGGTTGTGAATCCCAGGCTTGCACACTTTGAATCTGGAATTGAAGATGTATTTATAGGGGAATGGAGGTGAGAAATCAGAATTGAATATAGCAATCACCTAACACACTTGCATTAGATAATCAGAAATGGTTGTTGCACTTCACCAACAATTCCCACCAGCAGCCATAGGTCATCCTCATGTCAGCATGACCAAGCTTCCATTCAGAAACCAAGAGCTCATCCTCATGTCAGCATGACCAAGCAAGCAATGAGCTCATCTGGAGTCAGCATGATGTGTAACTTCTTGGGCTCACGGATTGGGCTTGGAGCAATAAAATGTCGACTTTGAGCAGTCCATCATCACGTTCAGAATGTCATTGATCCAACCACACAAGTATTGGCCCAATCCAAGTTCGGATGAAGAAGATAAGTCCAAAATGAACTTGTAACTCAGTCTCCAGTTTTTACACTTTATTTTCACCATTTTACTTCACAAGCCTCAAGTGATACCTAGAGCTCAATGAACTGAATGAAAAACACAAAAGAGGTTAAAAGCACAAGGTTAACTCCAAAACATAACTAAATCATAAGCTATAAGGGTATAAAATGATATACAATTGTGAACCGAACAAATACCCCCAGACCTAGATTTTGCTAGTCCTCGAGCAAAACAAAACAAAACAAAAACAAGAAGCTATGTAAACCACTTCCGCAGGTAACTCGATTGCATTGAGCATATGCAACAAGCCTTTGAACCTCTAGGCATCCCTAGTAGGAGGAGTTGTGTCTCCTAAGGGTTTAACAGAAACGATACCCATAAACGCTTTACTAACTCTACAAAACAAAGTGGTTAGAAAAACAAACTTTGAAATCAACTAATGAAAATGAAAGAAAACTTTAGTCATACCTCCAATACCATAGAGTTGCCAAGATAGGTGATCAATCAGTGTGTAAAGTGGAAGCTATAGCTCAAAGGCACACGGCTTCAAAGCAAGCATACTCAAACCTTGAATAGAGAACATGCTTCGAACTCTAATTCTCACAGAAAACACTCAATCACTCAGAACCTAAGGTTTAATTCTCTCAAGAAAGCATAAGTGAGTGTAAGAAATAGAAGCACAAATTTGGTTAGATCTCATGAAAGGAATCAAATACTAAGAATATAGATACACATATACATACCAGCACCCATGAATACATCCTCAAAGATCAGCTAGGTCTTTCACAAGGTTGTAATGAAAGGCTAAGGTTTAGGGGAAATGGAAGAATTGGAAGGAAAAACAAGTAACTTAAGAACATACCAAGGTTGCATTCTTCATTAATCTGCAAGGCAACAATGATTTAAAGTGGCATGGCTGCAAACTTCATGGTATCACATGGCATGGACTTTATATTTCACACTTAGATCAAATCGACACACTTCTCTTTATCTTTCTTATTTGCTGATTTGATCTGCATCTTCTTTAACTTCATTGCACAGATCACACCAATTTTCATTTAGGTACATGGCAGCAACTTCCTTGCCTCAAACTTTATCTTGGCACACCTTGGTATATTTCTAAGTTATAGGGTATGGCTACAATAGGTCAAGTATCTCAATTGAGATACAAAGGTAGGGAAATGATGAGGGTGATAGAAGAAAAAGGCTTTAAGTGTTTGGCTTCAAGAGGGCTAATGGAACACACATATGGGTAGGGTGAAAAGAAAGCACAAAGAATGGTTATGCACACATAGCCTAGCATCACTTCAATGAGTTCATTCATGAATGAGAGCAAGCACATGATATCTGCAAAAGAGAATCATCCTTAGTATTCAATCAAAATGGAACAATGAGATCAATTAGAGTGAATTGAAGAAAATAAGTATGGATGAGAAATAGAACACTTTAAACCCTCTCAAGAAAGCAATTAGGCTCGATATGGCTCACTAGGGTAGTCTCCACTTTTCTCCTTCAAGAATTTGAGCATGGTACTTTAGCCACCAGAATTCTAAGAGCAAAAGCTTTGTGAAGTGCAAAAATTCTGATATGAAAACCTCAATGGCAGCTCCATAATATTGATTGCATGACCTTCTAAAAAAAAAAAAATGAACAAAAACTGAAAAACACAATGAAAGAAAGCTGAAAACATAAATGAACGAAAATTGAAAATTGAAAACCTTCCCCCCAGACCTGAATTGAACATTGTCCTCAATGTTAAAGCACAGAAAAGATGATTGAGAACATGCAAATGATAAAGGGAAAAGTTAAGAAGAAGGTTTAGAGAAAAACTCCCCCTTGATGCGATTAGGTCGACCGCTACCAAGCACCATCTTCTTGAACACATGGGTTGCCTCCCAAGAAGCGCCTTAGTTAATGTCTTGGCAAGACATTATACAATCTGCTTATGATGAGTTGGGGGGTTTTGGATTAATCGTCTCAAGATAGTTCACCCAACTTCTTCTCCTCTTCCTTCGCTTCCTCTGCCCTTTTCCTTTTCTTTTTCTTCAATTGTGCAAGGGGTGTAACTTTGAACATGCCATTGGATGGTTCCAACTTCGTAGAGCATGGATCAAGGGGCTCAAGTGGTAACCCAGAAATTGGTGGAAATGGATGGAACACTTCTAGGGTAGCTACCACTTCTTGGAAGTTTGGTTCAACTTGTTCTTCCTCATTTTGTGAAATGACAACTTCTATAGCATTAATGGACTGTTTCTGCAAACTCTTAGAAGAAACTTCATCATTCACAACATCAATTGAAAAACAAGTATCAAGAGAGATAGAAGGTTGAGATGGAGGATCAAACACTTTAAATTCAGCAGTTTCACCCAACACAGTCATGGAGAGGGTGCCATCTTTCATATTGATAATTGTATTTGTAGTGGCCATGAATGGTCGTCCTAAGAGAATGGGATCAACACGATCTCCATTTGGGTTGTCCTCCATATCCATCACTACAAAATCAACAGGAATAATTAGTGTATTAACTTGAACTAGAATATCTTCTACAATACCTTTTGGATATTTGATAGAATGATCAGCTAGTTCAAGACGAATTGAAGTCTTCTTCATCCCTTCTAAACCAAGCTCTTGATAAACTGAATATGGCATCACATTGATGCCTGCTCCCAAGTCCAACATGGCTCTTCCAACCTTCTTGTCTCCAATGTTAATGGGAATGTCAAAGCTGCCAGGATCTTTTGATTTTGGTGGAAGCTTTCTTTGCAACACAGCACTTACATTCATGTCGAGCTTTACTTCTTCATTTGGAGCAAAATTGAGCTTGTGAGTCGTCAAGTTCTTGAGGAATTTTCCATATGCAGGAATCTGTTCAATAAGATCAAGCAAAGGCAAATTGATATTAACTTTACTCAAAATATCATAAATCTCTTTAAAACCCTTATCTTGCTTTGCTTTCTTAAGACGGCCTGGAAATGGAATCGGTGGAACATATGGAGTGGGTGGCACGTATCTATCTTTTTGAAGATGTGGTGGCACAAATTTGTCATCTCTTTTATGCAATTGGAATTGATCGGATTTCTGAGAATCTGATTTGGCCTTAGGAGCAGATTGGGGTGTTTTGGGTTGTTCTCCTTCCGAAGTTGTGATCTCCTCTTCATCTTCATTCTCTACAACCACAACATCAATTGAAAGATTAGAACCAACTTTATTATCAACAATCTCACCTGATCCGAGCACATGAATGGCCTTGACTTCATGGTTCTTTGGATTGATCTCAGTTTGGTTTGGCCATTTCCCAGGCTGTCTTTGAGTTATTTCAGCAGCTATTTGGCCTAATTGGACTTCCAATTTGGAGATGGCACCTTGTGTAGTTTGCTGAAAATTGGATTGGTTGATTGCCATCTGCTTCACTATATCTTCCAATGATGATGATGATTGTTGTGGCTTTTGGAATGAAGGGGGATTGGCTTGATTTTGAGTATTCCTCCATGAAAAGTTTGGATGATTCCTCCAACCTGGATTATAACTTTGAGAGTATGGATCATTTCTTGGACCTTGGTTGTAGGAATTTACCACCTTAGCTTCCTCTTGCACAAATTCTGGGTATGCAGCCCCAAGTGGACAAGCTATGGTAGCATGGTCATGAGCTTCACAAATGCTACACACTTCCTTAGGAGGGTTTCTTGAGTTCAATGCAAGAAGAGCATCTAGCTTTTGTTCCAGTTTTGAAATCTGCACACTAGAAGCATCATTAAAACCACTAACAACACGCTTACCTCTTGTATCCGTATGTTGGGTCTCCATTGCTATCTCCTCAAAGAGTTCATACGTTTCTTCCGGAGTCTTGGTTTTATAAGAACCACCTGCAAAATTTGTGACAATATTATGACTAGAAGGGGTTAGTCCTTTATAAAACATACGCATTTGGAGCTTCAATGGAATCCCATGATGAGGACATTGATTGAGCAGCCCATTGAATCTCTCCCATGCTTCACAAAACGATTCATCATCTTGCTGTGCAAATAACAAGATCTTGTCCCTAAGCATGTCGGTCTTTTGCGTGGAGAAGTATTTCTCCAAGAACTTCTTTTGAATGGCAGCCCATGTAGTGAGTGATCCAGGCTTCAAGGAATTCAACCAATACTTCGCCTTATCCTTTAAAGTGTATGGAAACACTCTCATTCGAAGTTGATCTTCCGTCACACCTGTCAAGGGAAAAGAGCTCACAACATTAAAAATATCCTTTATATGGGTTAATGGATCTTCATTAGGTAAACCATAAAAGGAAGGTAACATATTAAGATGAGAAGATTTAAGCTCATTGTTTCGAGCTACAGTGGGCAGCGAAATGCTTGAAGGGGATGCTGGAATGGTTGGGATATCAAGGTCTCCCATGAACTCAATGGCAGCCATCATTTCTTCTTCTTCTTGGTCTGAACTTGCTTCCGAATTTGAAGGTGAAGAACCAGGAAGTTCAGTGTGGAGAGCAAGACTTGTAAATGTAGCAAGAGCTTGCTCTTTTGCAGTTGACAACTCCCTTTCTAGACGATTTTGAATTTCAGAGCTCACACGATTTGGTTGCAATGATGGTCCTGCGTTCAAAGATCCTGGAACGTTGGAACGAAGACCTCACTTGTTCAAGGAATGGCCTGTTAGACATAAACTACCTGAAACAGAAAATTGGATTAATTAGAAACACTAAAAAGAATAGGGTAACCTTGGGCACATAACCAGGGAAGAACTTTCGTTCAGTCCCCGGCAACGGCGCCAAAAACTTGTTGTTTAATTATGTTAACTCGCAAGTGTACGTGCCAATTAGTAGTATAGCAAAACAAATACGAGGTCGAACCCACAAGGACTAAGAAGTTAAAATTAGTTATGTACTTAGATTACCAAATTCAAGAAGTAGGAAGTTAAGTCTAAAACAGAATTTAAAGTGAGAGTGATTGTGATTGTGATTGTGAAAGAAAAAGTAATGAACAAACTGAGATTGCAAGCAAAACAAGTAAACAAGTGCAGCAAAGATGGTTTTGAAGATTGAAAAACAGATTTGGAGACTAGGGCATTTGATTCACCATAACAATTCAATTCCAGGTTATAAAGATTCAAGTGACAAGTCTAATTCAGATTCAAAGATTGATTCTAGCTAATGTATGATTAAGCCATGGTGTCTGGTCCTAACCTTGTATTCCTAATTCCCTAATTTGATCATTTGGTGTCTAACCTAAATTAAGCATTAGGAATCCATTAAGCATAGAAGAACATTTTAAACAACCAAGTATGTATCTAATCCAGATTGTCGAATTCTCATACACACTCTTCCTATTCATAGTTCAATTTGAATTAAAGCATGGTGTCTACTCTTAATTCAAACCAAGATATACAAATCTGAATGGTAGCTAGGCATTCCGATCAGCATATAGGCAATTTGGCAAAATGAATAAGAACATGAATCATGAATCAAACTTGAAACTTGAAATTTATAAACCCAGAATATTCATGTTAGGTTACATCAAAGCCCTAGTTATGGATTTAGTTACTCATAATGGAAAAGAGACTTGAACAGAAATGAGAAAACATAATGAAAGCAATAAGAGTAGAAAAACCCCTTTTCTGAGGTTCTTGTGGTGTCCAAGGCTTCTCCAAGTGCTTCTCCACTTCTAATGCTTCTTCAAGAGCTTCCCCACTTCTAGAAGGATGTATGAAGGATATGGAGGTGATTTGGGATGAGTTTGAGTGAGTGGTGATGGTTGAGAGAGATGAAATTCGTAGGGAAGTGGAAGAGAGGTTTGCTGGAGTTGTTTTGGTGAGATGGGGCTGTTTAGAGCTTTTGGTTGATTGCTGGAGTGTTTTGGTGATTTGAGAGTGTTTGAGGAGGGCTGGAGTGAATTGTGGGGTTCTGAATCCCAGGATTTGTTGTTTGGGAAAATAATGGAAGTGTTTGAGGGAGGATGGAGTGAAGGATGGCTGAATTGTGGGGTTGTGAATCCCAGGCTTGCACACTTTGAATCTGGAATTGAAGATGTATTTATAGGGGAATGGAGGTGAGAAATCAGAATTGAATATAGCAATCACCTAACACACTTGCATTAGATAATCAGAAATGGTTGTTGCACTTCACCAACAATTCCCACCAGCAGCCATAGGTCATCCTCATGTCAGCATGACCAAGCTTCCATTCAGAAACCAAGAGCTCATCCTCATGTCAGCATGACCAAGCAAGCAATGAGCTCATCTGCAGTCAGCATGATGTGTAACTTCTTGGGCTCACGGATTGGGCTTGGAGCAATAAAATGTCGACTTTGAGCAGTCCATCATCACGTTCAGAATGTCATTGATCCAACCACACAAGTATTGGCCCAATCCAAGTTCGGATGAAGAAGATAAGTCCAAAATGAACTTGTAACTCAGTCTCCAGTTTTTACACTTTATTTTCACCATTTTACTTCACAAGCCTCAAGTGATACCTAGAGCTCAATGAACTGAATGAAAAACACAAAAGAGGTTAAAAGCACAAGGTTAACTCCAAAACATAACTAAATCATAAGCTATAAGGGTATAAAATGATATACAATTGTGAACCGAACAATAACTTGTTATTTCCCAATTTAAAAAAAAACAAACAAACAAACATACATTTTAAAGTAAATAATAAATAAAAACTGAAATCATTTCTCCTTGGCCTTCGGTGTCTCGACCATAGGAGCTTTTAGTTTGGCCCTTCTGACTGTCCTCTTCCTGGGCTTCACGAACAGCCTCTTGGGGCTCATCACTTGAGCTCCCAAAGATCGCAATCTTAGCTTCAGTATAACTTTTCTCGCGATCTGGTTTCTTGCGTTTACCCGGTCGGTCTAGGTCTTCCAGCTGTTTTCGCATATCGCGAGAGTACAACTCTACAATCTTTGTTAGGTTTTTATTCTCGTCCCGCAACACTTCTAGCTGGTGTCGATTCACCTCCACTATCCTTGACCGCTCCATTTTCAAGCTTTTTATAGCACTCTGACACTCTTCAACCATACTGTGCTCGCCGCCAACTGACCTTTCAGCACCTCTACCTCATGGGACTTCGCAAGTAGGCGATGAACCAAACTTGCGACACATGCTGTACTCTGCATGCTCAGTGCCAGGGCATCACTCATGACCCGATTGTCATCCCTTGTCCCGAACACACGTATATCTTTAGGAGTCACCAAATTTCTACCAACTCCATTGGCAACATCGTTGTCCAGGAGTATTGAGTCATTGACAGTCACAGGCCCCGTGCGGAGGCAAAGTAGGGCATCCATACTGGTGCTACCTGCTTGGCCTCGTGTCTAGAGTCGGTGGAGCTAGGTTGAGATCCAACGAAAAGGGGTAGGAAGAGGCCATTTGATTTCTCACTCTTTTCTTTTCTCTTTTGTGTTTCTAAGTTTGTGTTTTTTTGTTTTTTTTCCCCCTTCTTTTTCCTTCTTATAGACATAGTCTTTCACAAACCCTAGGCGTGCCCCAGCATTTTCTTAATCCCCAGCGTTCCTTCGAGTCCCACAACCTTCTCACTTTCCAACCGTTTCCAACTCATTTGTCACGACTTGCTTTGTCTGAACGGACGCGTTCAGCAAAGTCGCCGCCTTTCCATGGCCCCGTAATTTCGCTTGTGGATCCCCGCGGCGCCTCTATGCGTCGACACGCAGCTTCCGCCTTCTGCCCGTGACTATCCATGAGACGACATCAGGGACCACATTCCCTCTTTTTAGAAATCCCTCTTTGCGCTCATAATTCACGTTTTATCTTTTTAAGAAAAAAAAATTAAATTTAAACGTGTGGGCTTCAGATTTCATGTTGGGTCGGGTTTTACCGTTGTTGGGTTAATTTCATTTTGGGTTGGGCTTTCAATTGTTTGGGTTTCAGTTTATGTAAGACTATCTGTTAGGGCTTACTATTTTGAGTGTTTTACTGTTTTGTTTTTTTATTTATTTTATATTTTATATTTTATATTTGTTTGATTGTTTTGTAATTTTTATTTTGTAATTGTTTTATTTTATTTTTGCATGTTTTGTAATTTTGATTTGCTTTAATACCTTTCATTTGTTGTTATGACATTGTTTGTGGCTAATTTTTAAACATTGAGGACAATGTTCATTCTAGGTTTGGGGGTATTGGAGTTTAGCATGTATTATTTTTTTTCTTTATTAAAAAAAAAAATTAAAAAATTGCTTGTTTTTCTTCTATTTGAATCTTGTTTTGTTTTTGAGTCACTTTCCGAACACATTTGATGAAATTGTGATAAATGTTTGCATGACTTAAATGAAAATTGGATTTCATTTTATTTTAGTGTTTTTTTTTCTTTATTAAAAAAAAAGGAGTAAAAATTTAAATTGTTTATACAAAAAAAAAAATTAAATTGGCATTGTTCTATCATGATATGCTTGAAACCTTCTTTACACTTGCCATTTGTTTCATAATTTTCCAATTAAAGGATTTGCATGATCTAAAGAATTATATCAAGCATAAATTAGACTTATATAACCAACCTTTTCAAGTGAGCTTTTGAGCCTTATACTTCAATTCATGAGTGTTATACATGTACTCTTATTTTCTTGTCATCTAAGTTGTTGTTTGATCTCATTATTCATTGATTTGGTTGAACACTTAAAAGTCATTCATTCTTGTGCAATTTGATTTCATGACATTTAAGAAATGATATTAAGGCCCTCTTTGGATCGTTTGTGCCTTTCAAGCTAACCTTATGCATGCTTAAGCATGATTTTCCATTGTTAACCATTTTGAGCCTACATGTAAACCTTTTCTTTCATTTACCAATTTTATTTCCTCGCCTTAGCCTGAAAAATAAATATTTACCTTTCAAAGGAACTCATGAGCTTTAATTTGGATGTGTTTTTCATGCTAAGTTTGGGAAGAGGTGTTACATTTCGAAAAAAAAAAAAAATCACACAATTGGTGAAAGAAAAGAGAAAAGTTAAGTGGTGGTTGATTGAAATTTCATTTTTGGGCCTTCAAAATAAATTGGTGTTTGTTCAATTAAAGAAAAGGAGTATGAATCAATGTAAATGAAGGTATAAGGAGTTTTGATCATGTAAAAGAAAAAACCTAATCGTGATGATTCGAAGTCTTGTAAACAATTGTTTTATGCTCTTACATTGCGAGTTCCTTGGACTTTGTATTATCCATACCTTTCATTTCTTACTCACCTTACACCCTTGGCCCCATTACAACCTATGTTAAAGACCTAAATTGATCTTAAATGTCATGTGGTTGAATTGCATCCATTTTCTTACTTTTAAGTGTTTGGCATCCTTCTTGAGATCATTTTAATGCAAGTTCTTCATCTTTCTATTTCGAGTTAAGTCCTTATGGTTTAACTCTAATCTCATGTTTATAATTGAGTGTTGCATTATAGCCCTCTTCTAGTGATTCATTTGTGAGAGGACAACTTTGGTGAGATTTGAAGTTGAACTTGTGCTTTGAATGATTTTCGAAATTGTGTGAAAACTAAGATTGAGAAATTTGTTGCATTTGGCTATCACACTACTACACTTTGAGCATATTATGTTTTGAACTTTGCCGCTTTGTAAATAATTGAGCTTTTATTAATAAAACGTTTAAGTCATGTGCATGAGTCATTTCTCTTCAGAAAATGTTCGGAAAGACTGTTTTGAGTTCTTTTTATTTTTGTGATCGTTTTTGTTTTTGTTTTTGTTTTTGTTAAGTAATGTATTTATGTTTGTTTTTGTTTTTGGTTTTGCTTAAGGACTAACAATCTTTTAAGTTTTCTAATTACTTTGTTTTAGAGTCAGTAAAACGTTTGTGGGTATTGTAATTTGTTAAACCCTCAGGAGACACAACTCCTCCTACTAGGGATGCCTAGAGGTTTAAAGGCTTGTTGCATACGCTAAATGCAATCGAATTACCTGCGAAAGTGGTCTAGGTAACTTCTTGTTTTGTTTTTCTCTTTGTTTTCTTTTTGTTTTGCTCGAGGACTAGCAAAATCTAGGTTTGGGGGTATTTGATCGGTGCATATTTACATATCATTTTGTACCCTTTTAATTTATGATTTGGTTATGTTTTTGAGTTAAACTTGTGCTTTTAATAAGTTTTGTGTTTGTTTCAGTGTAATAAGCTTAAGGACTCACTAATTGCATTTTGGAGACAAGTTAACTCAAAACGGTGTCTGCAGATCAGTCAACTTCACGGATTGGACTGTACTTGCTCAAGAAGAATCAGAAAATGAGTCATACATCATTGGAAAGATACGGAAGTCTAGTTTCTGTAGAATTTTACGGTTCATGATTCCGAGTCTTCTAGAGAAAGTTATACATGTTTTGGAAACTTAAGGTCAAATTCGGCAGCATCTGCGTTACTGGGCCAAAAATCACATTTGAAGGCCTTTCCGATTTTTCCTTGAGTTGGGCTGCATATGCTTGGAAAGATAAGACAAAGAGCTTCAAGATCCATATTTTTCCAGATTTGTCAGACTGGAGCCACAAGCCCAAAACGAGCCCACAAGCTGGCTGCAATGCATTGTCATGCATGACATATGCATGATGAAGTGTTGTTGATTGTGGGAAAGTTTGGTGAAGCATATTCAATACATATATTTGAGTGGAATTTTGCAGCAGCCAAATGAGCCAAAAGATGTTGAAGTGGATGATGCAACACTAAGCCTAAAGACAAGAGGAATTGTTTTCAAATGCAATTGTGTGTTAGGTTAAGTTGGTGAATTAAGTGTAGTGTGTTAGGTGAAGTTAGTGTGTTTACATAATTCAATTGTATAATTCAGATTTTCAACCTCCTTAGGCCTATAAATAGTGAGGTTTCCTAAGCTTGTAAACACACCCCAAGGGGGGGAGCTCTCAAGCACTTCTCTAGAGCTCCCTTCCCTTCTCTCCCTCAAATTCTCTTAGTTTCCCTTTGTAGTTCTCAATTGTTGTAATAAGATCATTCTACTAAATTTTCTTTCTTCTAAATTCTCCAAACACTTCTCTATTCTCTTTCAAAGTTCTCCATGTTCTAAAACATTTCCCAAATACAATTCCCATCTCTTCCAAGATTCTCAAAGTTCCCAAACACTTCTCCCATTCCTTCATCAAATTCTCTAAACTACTCAAACACTTTCTCCTCCCTTCTCCAAATTTCCCAAACACATTTCCCTTCTCTTCCAAACGTCTCCATGTCTCAAACACTTCACAAACACCTTTCTCTCCCTTCCCTAAGATCTCAAATTCTCCAAGTTCACAAAATCCTCAAGCTTCCCAAACACCTTCCATTCCCTTCCAAAATCCTCAAGCTTCCCAAACACCTTCCTCCAAATTCTCAAGCTCTCAAACACCTCTCTCTTTCTCTCCAAAAACTCTCCATGTTCTCAAGTGTTGTACAAAATCCTTGTTTTATGTTCTTTTGTTTTCATTTTTGTTTTGTGTAGGAAAACCGAATTGGATCATTCAATCACCAATCCCTGTGGAATTGACCTCGCACTTACATATGCTATACTACCGAACGGCTCGTGCACTTGCGAGTATCACAAGTTGAGGATGCAGTTGAACCCATTTTGGTGCAGCTGAATCTACACAACATCAGGTTACATTGAAACCCTAGCTATGGATTTAGCTGCTCATAATGAGAAATAAATTAAGACAGAAATGAGAAAACATAATGAATTCAATAAGAGTAGAAAACCCCTTTTCTGAAGTTCTTGTGGTGTCCAAGGCTTCTCCAAGTGCTTCTCCACGTCTATTGCTTCTCCAAGAGCTTTCTCACGTCTAGAAGGATGTATGAAGGATATGGAGGTGATTTGGGATGAGTTTGAGTGAGTGGTGATGGCTGAGAAAGATGAAATTCGTAGGGAAATAGAAGAGAGGTTTGCTGGAGTTGTTTTGGTGATTTGAGGCTGTTTAGAGCTTTTGGTTGATTGCTGGAGTGTTTGGGATTGTGAGAGTGTTTGAGGATAATTTCTGAATGTGTTTGGGAAAATGATGGAAGTGTTTGAGGGGGGATGGAGTGAAGGATGACTGAATTGTGGGGTTGTGAATCCCAGGCTTGCACCTAGAGTGTATAAGAGTGTTTAAGGATGGATGGAGAGGGTTTTGTGGGGTTGTGAATCCCAGGCTTGCACACTTTGAATATGGAATTGAAGAGGTATTTATAGGGAGAGGGGAGTGATAAATCTGAATTGAATATGGCTAATGCATACAACACTTGCAATTGAAAATCAGAATGTGGTTGCTGCACTTCACCAACTAATCCCACCAGCAGCCATAGCTCATCATCATGTCAGCATGACCAAGCTTCCATCCAGAAACCAATAGCTCATCCTCATGTCAGCATGACCAAGCAAGCAATGAGCTCATCTGCAAGTCAGCATGATGTGTATTTTTATGGGCTCACGGATTGGGCTTGGATCAATCAAATGTCGACTTTGAGCTGTCTATCTTTAAGTTCAGAATGTCTTCTTTCCAAGCACACGTGAATTGGCCCAATCCAAGCATAGATGAAAAAGATATGTCCAAAATGAAATTGTAACTCAGTCTTCAGTTTTACACATTGTTTTCACCATTTTACTTCAAAAGCCTCAAGTGATACCTAGAGCTCAATGAACTGAATGACAAACACAAAAGAGGTTAAAAGCACAAGGTTAACTAAAAAACATAACGAAATCATAAGCTAGA
Organism: Prunus fruticosa; assembly: GCA_018703695.1. Classification (NCBI taxonomy): domain Eukaryota; kingdom Viridiplantae; phylum Streptophyta; class Magnoliopsida; order Rosales; family Rosaceae; genus Prunus; species Prunus fruticosa. Next base: position 32,101,274 of record CM031917.1, read on the forward strand.
AGGGTACAAAATGATATACAATTGTGAACCGAACAAATACCCCCAGACCTAGATTTTGCTAGTCCTCGAGCAAAACAAAACAAGACAAAAACAAGAAGTTAAGTAGACCACTTCCGTAGGTAACTCGATTGCATTGAGCATATGCAACAAGCCTTTAAACCTCTAGGCATCCCTAGTAGGAAGAGTTGTGTCTCCTAAGGGTTTAACAGAAATGATACCCATAAACGCTTTACCTGACTCTACAAAACAAAGTGGTTAGAAAAACAAACTTTGAAATCAACTAATGAAAGAAAACTTTAGTCATACCTCCAACACCATAGAGTTGCCAAAATAGGTGATCAATCAGTGTGTACAAGTGGAAGCTATAGCTCAAAGGCACACGGCTTCAAAGCAAGCACACTCAAACCTTGAATAGAGAACATGCTTCGAACTCTAATTCTCACAGATAACACTCAATCACTCAGAACCTATGGTTTAATTCTCTCAAGAAAGCATAAGTGAGTGTATGAAATAGAAGCACAAATTTGGTTAGATCTCATGAAAGGAATCAAATACTAAGAATAGAGATACACACATACTTACCATCACACATGAATACATCCTCAAAGATCAGCTAGGTCTTTCACAAGGTTGTAATGAAAGGCTAAGGTTAGGGGAAATGGAAGAATTGGAAGGGAAAACAAGTAACTTAAGAACATACCAAGGTTGCATGCTTCATTAATCTGCAAGGTATCATTGATTTAGAATGGCATGGCTGCAAACTTCATGGTATCACCTGGCATGGACTTTATTTTTCACACTTAGATCAAATCGAAACACATTCATCTTTGCTGATTTGATCTGCATCTTCTTTAACTTTATTGCACAGATTCACACCAATTTTCATTTAGGTACATGGCAGCAACTTCAATGCTTCAAACTTTATCTTGGCACACCTTGGTATATTTCTAAGTTATAGGGTATGGCTACAAGAGGTTAAATATCTCAGATTGAGATACAAAGGTAGGGAAAATGATGAGGGTGATAAAAGAAAAGGGCTTAAAGTGTTTGGCTTCAAGAGGGCTGATGGAACACACATATAGGTTGGGTGACAAGAAAACACATAGAATGGTTATCCACACATAGCCTAGCATCACTTCAATGAGTTCATTCATGAATGAGAGCAAGCACATGATATCTGCAAAAGAGAATCATCCTTAGTATTCAATCAAAATGGAACAATGAGATCAATTAGAGTGAATTGAAGAAAATAAGTATGGATGAGAAATAGAACACTTTAAACCCTCTCAAGAAAGCAATTAGGCTCGATATGGCTCACTAGGGTAGTCTCCACTATTCTCCTTCAAGAATTTGAGCATGGTACTTTAGCCACCAGAATTCTAAGAGCAAAAGCTTTGTGAAGTGCAAAATTTTGATATGAAAACCTCAATGGCAGCTCCATAGCATTGATTGTATGACATTCTAAAAAAAAAAAATTAGTGCAAGGGAATGAAAATTGAAAACACAAATGACACGAAAATTGAAAACACAAATGAATTAAATTTGAAAGCCTTCCCCCCAGACCTGAATTGAACATTGTCCTCAATGTTAAAGCATAGAAAAGATGATTGAGAACATGCAAATGATAAGGGGAAAAGTTAAGAAGAAGGTTTAGAGAAACTCCCCCTTGATGCGATTAGGTCGACCGCTACCAAGCACCGTCTTCTTGAACACATGGGTTGCCTCCCAAGAAGCGCCTTAGTTAATGTCTTGGCAAGACATTATGCAATCAGCTTATGATGAGTTGGGGGGGTTTCGGATCAATCGTCTCAAGATAGTTCACCCAACTTCTTCTCCTCTTCCTTTTCCTTTTCTTTCTCTTCAAGTGTGCAAGGGGTGTAACTTTGAACATGCCATTGGATGGTTCCAACTTCGTAAAGCATGGATCAAGGGGCTCAAGTGGTAACCTAGAAATTTGTGGAAATGGCTGGAACATTTCTAGTGCAGCTACCACTTCTTGGAACTCAGATTCATCATCAAGGTCACCTAAAGGTTGTGTCAAAACAATTTCTAAAGCATCATCAGATTGTGCCTGCACAAACTTAGACAAAACCAGGGAATCCAAACAATCAATTGAAAAACAATCAAGTGAATTAGAAGGATGAGTTAAGGATTCAAACACTTTGAATTCTATGGTTTGGCCAAGGACTGTCATTTTCAGGAATGCCATTTTTCACATCAATAAGAGTGTTTGCTGTGGCCATAAATGGTCTTCCAAGCAAGATAGGCAGTTCACGATCATGAATGGGTGCATCTTCCATGTCTATCACTACAAAATCAGCAGGCAATATTAGCTTATCAACTTGAACCAAAATATCTTCAACAATACCTCTAGGATATTTCACTGAACGATCAGCAAGTTGTAAGCTCAGTGTGGTGGATTTTAATTTTCCCAAACCAAGTTGCAAGTACACTGAATAAGGCATTAGATTGATACTTGCACCTAAATCCAACATGGCTTTCTCAGCTCGTTTGTCTCCAATGGTTATGCTGATGGTAAAACTACCTGGATCCTTGAGCTTAGAAGGAAGTTTTCTTTGAAGGACAGCACTCACATTTTCAGACACCAAAACCTTCTCATGAGGACTATACCTTCTCTTGTGTGAGTTCAACTCCTTAAAAAATTTAGCATAAGTTGGCATGTTCCTGATCACATCAAGCAAAGGCAAGTTAACATTGACTTTACTAAGTATATCATGGATTTCAGGAAAAAGAATTATCCTGTTTGCTTTTAGCAAGACGTCCAGGGAAAGGAATTGGTGGCACATTAGGGTTCTTGGCCTTGTGCAATATAGGTGAAATTGTTGACTTGCCAATGGGAATTGCTTCTTTTGGTGTCATCTCTTCCTTGTGTTCATCACCTGCATTCACAACATCATGATTAGTAACTTCTTTGCCAACTTTATTATCAATAACCTTACCACTTCTAGAACTGAGATTGCTTTGGCTTGCTCATGATGCTTGGGATTCACATTTGGTTGGCTAGGGAATTTTCCAGATTCTCTTTGGTTCAAAGTATCTGTAATTTGTCCCAATTGAATCTCTATCTTAGTAAGGGCAGCAGAATGTTGTTGAAGAGCACCATTAGTAGTTTGCTGGAATTGCAAAGTATTTTGGGCCAACATCTTGACTGTGTCCTCCAATGAACTTGGTTTAGGCTGGAATGATGAACTTGCTTGATTTTGATTGTCGCTCCAAGAGAAATTTGGGTGATTCCTCCAACCAGGATTATAAGTGTTTGAGAAGAGATCATTTCTTGGCCTTTGGTTGTAAGAATTCATCATGTGGGCTTGTTCTTGGACAAACTCAGGATAAGCATTACTAGCTGAACACATGTGAGTTGAGTGTCCTTGAGAATTGCAAATAGCACAAACTTCAACTTGAGGAGCTTTAGGTACCATATTGAGCACAGCATCAAGCTTCCTTTGTAAACCAGCCACCTGTGAAGCAAGCTCATTGTTAGGACTAATCTCATAAATACCAGCTTTACTTCTTGTATCTTTGTGTTGAGCATTGGATCCCAACATCTCAAATATGTCATATGACTCTTGAGCATTATTGACAGTAGATTGACAAGTTTCGGTTAGTCCATCATAAAAAATTTGCATTTGTAAGTATAGAGGTAACCCATGATGTGGACATTGCATTAGAGTTCCTTTGAAACGCTCCCAGCATTCGTTGAATGGTTCGCCATCATGTTGTGAGAAGTTGAAAATCTTGGACCTCAAGGTGGCTGTCTTTTGGGCAGAGAAAAACTTCTCCAAGAACTTCTTAGCAACAGCATCCCAAGTAGTTAGCGATCCAGGGGTTAACGACATAAACCAAGTCTTTGCTCTATCTTTCAAAGTGTAAGGAAAAACCCTCATCCTCAGATTTGCTTCAGACACATCCTTCAAAGGCAAAGTACAAACAACAGTATAAAATTCTTTAATGTGAGCCAAAGGATCTTCGTTAGGTAAACCATAAAAAGAAGGAAGCATTTGAAAGTGAGAAGATTTAAGCTCATAGTTTCTAGCTTCTCTGGACAGCAAGATGCATGAAGGTGAATTTGGTATGATTGGTTGAGCAAGATCCTCCAAAGCAAGTTGGTCATTAGCTGCCATCTTTTCTTCTTCCTCTTCTTCTTTTTGATCTGAGTTAAAGATGTTGAACAAAGAGTATTCTTCTGAGCTTGCTGAATTGGAGGTTTCGGCTTCTAAGGGATTGAGAATCGATTCAATGGCTGCCTCCCTTGCTTTAACAAGCCTTTGTTCAAATTCAACCAGTGATGGTCGTTGTGTACCACGGATTGGTTGGATCCTAATGGTTCCGGATTGAGAGTGTTTCTTGACCACTGATACAACTTGTTCAAGCAACGGTTTGCTCGACATGCAAATACCTGAAAACAAAGAAAAACTAAAGAAAGTAAACAATAGAAATAAGACTCTTAATCAAGTCCCCAGGCGCGCGCCATTTTCTTGTTGGACAGATTTTACTCTATCTATTTCTCGCAAGTGCACGAACCAATTATAGTATAGGAATGCAAGCACGAGGTCGTTCCAGAGAGACTTGGATGAAAAATACTTATTACTACTACTTAGACTCACAAGTAATTCTAAGACTAAACAGAATTTAAATGAAGTTTTGTTGAGTTTGTTGGAATGAAAACTACACAAAGGAAATGCAAAACAACAAGTGACTGAAAACTACTAAAAGGGAATGCCAAATAGCAAGTTACCAGCAAGTAGTTGTTTAGAAAATTTAGAGACAAAGGAGACAAGCACTAGGGGTTCAACTTCACCATGACAATCCAATTTCAAGCTACAAGTTAACAATCACCTAAGTTGATTACAATTTCTGGAGTTCGTTCTTTCTTATGCATGATTATCCATATGGTGTTTGGTTTTAATCAAGTACTCAGAAAACACAACTTAGCTATGGTGTTTAGTCTAGGCTATGAATCTGAATCCATTAAGCTTAAGAAGAACACAAAAGAACCAAGTAAACATTTAAACATGGTGTTTGTCCTAAATGCATTACCCACTCATTCACTAATCGGTTCAAGAGTCATATGGTGTTTATGTAAACTTGAACTAGATAACCAACATGCATGTGTTCATAGTGGCCAGTTATTTAAACATCCATAAAGATTCAACTAAGAACAAGTGAATGAGACCAGAAAATAAGGAGTAATCAACAAAGGATTAAATTAACTTGAAACATGAAATTGTCTTGTCAGGTTACATTGAAACCCTAGCTATGGATTTAGCTGCTCATAATGAGAAAGAAATTAAGACAGAAATGAGAAAACATAATGAATTCAATAAGAGTAGAAAAACCCCTTTTCTGAAGTTCTTGTGGTGTCCAAGGCTTCTCCAAGTGCTTCTCCACGTCTAATGCTTCTCCAAGAGCTTTCTCACGTCTAGAAGGATGTATGAAGGATATGGAGGTGATTTGGGATGAGTTTGAGTGAGTGGTGATGGCTGAGAAAGATGAAATTCGTAGGGGAATAGAAGAGAGGTTTGCTGGAGTTGTTTTGGTGATTTGAGGCTGTTTAGAGCTTTTGGTTGATTGCTGGAGTGTTTGGGATTGTGAGAGTGTTTGAGGATAATTTCTGAATGTGTTTGGGAAAATGATGGAAGTGTTTGAGGGGGGATGGAGTGAAGGATGACTGAATTGTGGGGTTGTGAATCCCAGGCTTGCACCTAGAGTGTATGGGAGTGTTTAAGGATGGATGGAGAGGGTTTTGTGGGGTTGTGAATCCCAGGCTTGCACACTTTGAATATGGAATTGAAGAGGTATTTATAGGGAGAGGGGAGTGATAAATCTGAATTGAATATGGCTAATGCATACAACACTTGCAATTGAAAATCAGAATGTGGTTGCTGCACTTCACCAACTAATCCCACCAGCAGCCATAGCTCATCATCATGTCAGCATGACCAAGCTTCCATCCAGAAACCAATAGCTCATCCTCATGTCAGCATGACCAAGCAAGCAATGAGCTCATCTGCAAGTCAGCATGATGTGTATTTTTATGGGCTCACGGATTGGGCTTGGATCAATCAAATGTCGACTTTGAGCTGTCTATCTTTAAGTTCAGAATGTCTTCTTTCCAAGCACACGTGAATTGGCCCAATCCAAGCATAGATGAAAAAGATATGTCCGAAATGAAATTGTAACTCAGTCTTCAGCTTTTACACATTGTTTTCACCATTTTACTTCAAAAGCCTCAAGTGATACCTAGAGCTCAATGAACTGAATGACAAACACAAAAGAGGTTAAAAGCACAAGGTTAACTAAAAAACATAACGAAATCATAAGCTAGAAGGGTACAAAATGATATACAATTGTGAACCGAACAGACACCCATTGGATCAACTTGTATGAAGAATGAATTCCCATCTGAGTAGTACAAGTATACGTTTTGGGCCTTGCAAGTTGACTGCCGAAAATAAACTGGAATGTATGGTGTGCATTTTGATAGGCCCATGGATTGGGCTTGGCTTCATCAATTGATACGTTTTAGCAATCCATCTTGCAGTTCAGAATCTCTTCTTTCCAACCACATATTAATTGGGCCAATATAAGTTGGGAGGAGGAAGTTAAAGCCGAAACAAATTGCTAACTCAGTCTCCTGTTTTGCACCATTTTGCATCTTTTCCTATCCAAAGCCACCATTGCTACCTAAGGCCCAATGAACTGAATGATAAACAAAAAAGGGATTAAAAGCACAAGTTTAACTCAATAACATAACCAAATCATAAGCTAGAGGGGTACAAAATGATATACAATTATGAACTGATCAAATATCCCCAGATCTAGATTTTGCTAGTCCTCGAGCAAAACAACACAAAACAAAGTTAAAAACAAAACAAGACGTTAACTAAACCACTTCCTCAGGTAACTCGATTTCATTGAACGCATGCAACAAGCATTTAAACCTCTAGGCATCCCTAGTAGGAGGAGTTGTGTCTCTTGAGGGTTTAACAGAAAACGATACCCACAAATGCTTTACTAACTCTACAAAACAAAGTGGTTAATAAAACTTGAAATCAACTAATGAAAACGAAAGAAAACTTTAGTCATACCTCCAACACCATAGAGTTGCCAAGATAGGTGATCAATCAGTGTGTAATGTGGAAGCTGTAGCTCAAAGGCACACGGTTTCAAAGCAAGCACACTCAAGCCTTGAAGAAAGAACATGCTTCAACTCTAATTCTCACATATAGCACTCAATCACTCAGAACCTATGGTTTTATTCTCTCAAACAAGCTTAAGTGAGTATATGAAATATAAGCACAATATTTGGTTAGATCTCATGAAGGGAATCAAATACTAAGAGTAGAGATACACACATACATACCAGCACCCATGAATACATCCTCAAAGATCAGCTAGGTCTTTCACAAGGTTGTAATGAAAGGCTAAGGTTAGGGGAAATGGAAGAATTGGAAGGAAAAACAAGTAACTTAAGAACATACCAAGGTTGCATTCTTCATTGATCTGCAAGGTATCTGATCGGTGCATATTTATATATTATTTTGTACCCTTCTAGCTTATGATTTGGTTATGTTTTTGAGTTAAACTTGTGCTTTTAATCCTTTTTGTGTTTATGTTTCAGTTCATTGAGCTTTAGGTAACAATGATGACTTTGGATAGGAAATGATGCAATCCATGCATGTTAAAGCCTTATTTGGGTGAATGGAAGAAGAGCTTAAAGACAAACTCATTTTGGCTACAACTCCTTGCGAGCCCAGTTTCGTAGGTCAACTTCTTCGCCTTGGATGAGCATGCTATGGGGCTCGAATGAGGTGATGATCTTCATGAAACTTGTTCCAATGGGTGTTTAGTACAACATATCCAAATGTCAGCCCAATTGGACATATGTGGAGTGCTTAGCCCGTCCAACACTCAACCTTGCTCAGGAGGATTTGCAGCTGCCAGCTTTTTGCCATGTGCCTCCTCCCTACCTATATCTTACTTTGTACCCAACATAATGAGTGAAGTAGGGAGGCATTCCAAAGGAGCAAGTTGGTACATGATGGAGCTATTAAAGAGAAAGCATGTGCATGCATGTGAAGCAAAAGAAAGAAAAGAAATAAAATTAAGTCAATTCCAGTCCCTGTTTCGGCAGCCAACTTGCAGTGGCCAAAACGTACACTTCTACTGCTCCAATGGGAATACTTTCTTCATAGAAGTTGTTCCAATGGGTGTCTAGTATAACATATAAAAAGTTCAGCACCATTGGATACGTTTTGAAACCTATGGACTTCCTACACCAAAACAGGTTCAGAAAAATCGTTTTTTCAGCAAGCAAAGGTGAAGAAAACCCACATGGGTTGGCAGAAAAAGGCAGCCACAAATTGAACATCTTTGATAATCCCATGTGAAGAAAGCTTGGAGTGTAGCAAAAGAAGTATGGGATGGAATTGATTCCAACCACACTAACATAGACAAGATGAGGTGGGAGTTATGGGTTGTATTAAAGAAGGAATGGTGGTGTTGAATTTCATCATGATGTTCCTCCCTCTTAGCCCTATAAATAGAGAAGTCTTCAAGCTTCATAAATCACACCCCAAAGGGGGGAGCTCTCAAACACTTCTCTAGAGCTCCCTTCCCTTCTCTCCCTCAAATTCTCTTAGTTTCCTTTCAAGTTGTAAATTGTTGTAACAAAATGATTTTACTAAATTTTCCTTCAAGTTTTCTAGTTCTACTTTAATTTTATTTGTAATGTACATTCTTTCTTAAGTATTCAAGTTTAATTAGTTTCCAAGTTTCAATTATGGTTTTTGTTCTTATTCATTATGCTTATAAGTTAATATGCTAGTTTGAATGATTGATCACCATTTAGGCTTGCATGTTAGCTATCTTGGTTTGAATTAAGAGTAGACACCATGCTTTAATTCGAATTGAACTATGAATAGGAAGAGTATGTATGGACATTCGACAACAGGGATTAGATACATGCTTGGTTGTTTAAATTTTTCTTCTATGCTTAATGGGTTCCTAATGCTTAATTTTAGGTTAGACAACAAATGATCAAATTAGGGAATTAGGAACACAAGGTTAGGACTAAACACCATGGCTTAATCATACTTTAGCTAGAATCAATCCGTTAATCTAATTGAACTTGGGAACTTATTTGCTTGAGTTATTTCTTTTTTTTTCTTTTTTTTTTATTTTCTTTTTCATTTCTATTTTGTGTAGGGGAAACAAATTGGATCATTCAATCACCAGTCCTCGTGGATCGACCTCGCACTTACATATGCTATACTACCAAACGGCTCGTGCACTTGCGAGTATCACAAGTTGAGGATGCAGCTGAATCCATTTTGGTGCAGCTGAATTCCAAAAGCAACAGTATCATTGATTAGAATGACATGGATGCAAACATCATAGCATCCGCTGGCATAGACCTTATATTTCACACTTAGATCAAATCAACACACTTTCTCTTTGTCTTTCTTATTTGTTGATTTGATCTGCTTCTTCTTTAACTTCATTGCACAGATTCACACCATCTTTCATTTAGGCACATGGCAGCAACTTCCTTGCTTCAAACTTTATCTTGGCACACCTTGGTATATTTCTAAGCTATAGGGTATGGCTACAATAGGTCAAGTATCTCAGATTGAGACACAAAGGTAGGGAAATGATGAGGGTGAAAGAAGAAAAAGGCTTGAAGTGTTTGGCTTCAAGAGGGCTGATGGAACACACATAAAGGTAGGGTGAAAAGAAAACACACCGAAAGGTTATACACAAATAGCCTAGCATCACTTCAATGAGTTCATTCATGAATGAGAGCAAGCACATGATATCTGCAAAAGAGAATCATCCTTAGTATTCAATCAAAATGGAATAATGAGATCATTTAGAGTGAATTGAAGAAAATAAATTGGGATGAGAAATAGAAACACTTTAAACCCTCTCAAGAAAGCAATTAGGCTCAATATAGCTCACTAGGGTAGTCTCCACTATTCTCCTTCGAGAATTTGAGCATGGTACTTTAGCCACCAGAATTCTAAGAGCCAAAGCTTTGTGAAGTGCAAAATTCTGATATGAAAACCTCAATGGCAGCTCCATAGCATTGATTGTATGACATTCTAAAAAAAATTAGTGACAAATGAACGAAAATTGAAAACACAAATTAATGAAATTTGAAAACCTTCCCCCCGTACCTGAATTGAACATTGTCCTCAATGTTAAAGCAAAGTAAAGATGATTGAGAACATGTAAATGATAAAAGGAAAAGTTAAGAAAATGGTTTAGAAAAAAAAACACGAATATACAAGCAACTCACGGATGACCAATTAAGGGCCTCAAAAAACACAGCCAGGGGATTCGAGAAGGTTGGAGGGGTCACAATGGTCCCGCTTAAAACCCAAACTTCTTAGACACCGAAGGTGTCGCCTAAAGAACTCCTAGACACTGGATTGACGGAGGTGCTCACTGGGGTTACCAAAAGTTAGCTTATATGAAGAAAAAAAATCTTCTTCTTTTTTTTTTTAAATTTTATTTATTTATTTATTTATAAAAAGGAACAGAAACTTAAAATGACTAAAATAAAAACAAAACAAGTAAAGAGAAAGGATTGAAATGCTCCCCCTTGATGTGATTAGGTCAATTGCTACCAAGCACCTTCTTCTTGAACACATGGGTTGCCTCCCAAGAAGCACCTTAGTTACTGTCTTGGCAAGATATTATGCAATCAGCTAAGTTGATGGTACGAAGGGAAGTTGATCTACCACATGGCCAGTTTGGATGCCAGCTGAAACTCCCTCGTAGAATGGCTTTAAACGTTGTCCATTTACTTTGAAAGTCGAGCCATCTTTAGGGTTTTGAATCTCCACGGCTCCATAGGGAGAAACATTGACCACGGTGAATGAGCCATGCCATCTAGACTTCAATTTTCTTGGAAAGAGACGCAAACGTGAGTTAAACAAAAGAACTGACATACCTTTGGAGAACTCTTTCCGTTGAATGTTTCTGTCATGGTAACTCTTGGTTCGTTCTTTGTAAAGCTTTGCATTCTCATAAGACTCATGTCTAATTTCCTCCAATTCATTGAGCTGAAACTTTCTAACATGGACAGCTTTGTCCAGATCAAAATTCAATTTCTTGATGGCCCAAAAAGCATTGTGTTCAAGCTCTATTGGCAAGTGGCAGGCTTTCCCAAACACAAGACGATAAGGGCTCATTCCGATGGAAGTCTTATATGCAGTCCTATAAGCCCATAATGCATCATTGAGCTTGGCAGCCCAATCCTTCCTTGTACTGTTCACAACCTTCTCTAGGATGTGTTTAATTTCTCTATTACTTATTTCCACTTTACCAGAAGTTTGAGGATGATATGGTGTAGAGACTCGATGGGTGATGTTGTACTTCTTCATGAGTGCTTCGAATGGCTTGTTACAGAAATGGCTGCCTCCATCACTAATGACAGCCCTTGGAGTACCAAACCTTGTGAAAATATTATCCCTCAAGAACTTAAGCACCACCTCATGATCATTGGTTTTGGTGGCTATGGCTTCCACCCATTTAGACACATAATCAACAGCAACAAGTATGTAAGTACAACCAAAAGAAGATGGGAATGGTCCCATGAAATCAATACCCCACACATCGAAGAGCTCCACAACGAGTATGTTATTCAATGGCATTTTGTTCCTGCAACTTATGTTCCCTATCCTTTGACACCTATCACACTTAACACAAAAATTAAACGCATCTTTGAATAGAGCGGGCCAAAAGAAACCAGATTGCAGAATTTTAAGTGCTGTTTTCTTAGCTCCAAAGTGACCTTCACAAGCCAATTCGTAGCTATGCCTAAGTATGCTTTCTTGCTCTTCTTCTGGAACACATCTTCTGATGAGTTGATCTGGGCAATGCTTGAATAAGAAAGGTTCATCCCAAACATAATGTTTCACCATGGAAAAGAACTTCTTCTTGTCCTGAGAAGTTAGATCATTTCTAAGAACACCACAAGCAAGATAATTAACAAAATCAGCATACCATGACTCTTTGACTTGGGCAGCATATAGTTGTTCATCAGGGAAAGTCTCATTCAAGGGTAGCACTGTTGTTAATAATATGTTAACTCGCAATTGTACGGGGCAATTAGTAGTATAGCAAGACAAGTACGAGGTCGTACCCACGAAGACTGAGAAGTTCAAATTAGTTATGTACTTTAGATTACCGAATTCAAGAAGTTAGGAGAAACAAAATTTAAAGTGAAAGTGATTGTGACTGTGAAAGGAAGTGAGCAAACTGAAATTTCAAATGAAAGCAAATAACAAGTGTAACAAAGAGTGATTTTGAAGGGCTGGAAAATAGATTTGGAGACTAGGGCATTCGATTCACCATAACAATTCAATTCTGGGTTATAAGGAGTCAAGTAACAAGTCTAATTCAGATTCAAAGATTGATTCTAGCTATAGTATGATTAGGCCATGGTGTCTGGTCCTAACCTTGTGTTCCTAATTCCCTAATTTGATCATTTGTTGTCTAACCTAAAATTAAGCATTAGGAACCCATTAAGCATAGAAGAACAATTTAAACAACCAAGCATGTATCTAATCCCTGTTGTCGAATGTCCATACATACTCTTCCTATTCATAGTTCAATTCGAATTAAAGCATGGTGTCTACTCTTAATTCAAACCAAGATAGTTAACAAACAAGTTCTAATGGTGATCAATCATTCAAACAAGCATGTTAACTTATAAGCATAATGAATAAGAACATGAATCATGAATCAAACTTGAAACTCCAACTTCAAACTTATAAACCCAGAATATTCATGTTAGGTTACATCGAAGCCCTAGTTATGGATTTAGCTACTCATAATGGAAAAGAGACTTGAATAGAAATGAGAAAACATAATGAATGCAATAAGAGTAGAAAAACCCCTTTTCTGAAGTTCTTGTGGTGTCCAAGGCTTCTCCAAGTGCTTCTCCACTTCTAATGCTTCTCCAAGAGCTTCCCCACTTCTAGAAAGATGTATGAAGGATATGGAGGTGATTTGGGATGATTTTGAGTGAGTGGTGATGGTTGAGACAGATGAAATTCGTAGGGAAAATGGAAGAGAGGTTTGCTGGAGTTGTTTTGGTGATTTGAGGCTGTTTAGAGCTTTGGGTTGATTTCTGGAGTGTTTGGGAAAATGATGGAAGTGTTTGAGGGTAGATGGCTGAATTGTGGTGTTGTGAATCCCAGGATTTTGCTTGATGAAAGTGTTTGGAATGGAAGTGGTATTTATAGGGAGAGGGAAGTGAGAAATCAGAATTGAATATGGCTAATGGACTCAACACTTGCATTTGAAAATCAGAATGTGGTTGATGCACTTGCATTAGATAATCAGAAATGGCTACTCCACTAAATCCCACTAGCAGCCCTAGCTCATCCTCATGTCAGCATGACCAAGCTTCCATTCAGAAACCAATAGCTCATGCCTAGCTCACCATGACCAAGCATGCAATGAGCTCATCTTCCTGTCAGCATGATGAACAACTTCTTGGGCTCACGGATTGGGCTTGGATCACACAAATGTCGACTTTAAGATGTCCATCTTGAAGTTCAGAATTTCATTGATCCAACCACACACGTATTGGCCTAATCCAAGTTCAGATGAAGACGATAAGTCCGAAAATGAATTTGTAACTCAGTCTCCAGCTTTTACACATTATTTTCACCATTTTACTTCACATGCCTCAAGTGATACCTAGAGCTTAATGAACTGAATGACAAACACAAAAGAGGTTAAAAGCACAAGGTTAACTCAAAAACATAACTAAATCATAAGCTATAAGGGTATAAAATGATATACAATTGTGAACCGAACAAATACCCCAGACCTAGATTTTGCTAGTCCTCGAGCAAAACAAAACAAAACAAAAACAAGAAGTTAAGTAAACCACTTCCGCAGGTAACTCGATTGCATTGAGCATATGCAACAAGCCTTTAAACCTCTAGGCATCCCTAGTAGGAGGAGTTGTGTCTCCTAAGGGTTTAACAGAAACGATACCCATAAACGCTTTACCTGACTCTACAAAACAAAGTGGTTAGAAAAACAAACTTTGAAATCAACTAATGAAAATGAAAGAAAACTTTAGTCATACCTCCAACACCATAGAGTTGCCAAGATAGGTGATCAATCAGTGTGTAAAGTGGAAGCTATAGCTCAAAGGCACACGGCTTCAAAGCAAGCATACTCAAACCTTGAATAGAGAACATGCTTCAACTCTAATTCTCACAGATAACACTCAATCACTCAGAACCTATGGTTTAATTCTTTCAAGAACGCATAAGTTAGTGTAAGCAATAGAAGCACAAGTTTGGTTAGATCTCATGAAAGGAATCAAATACTAAGAATAGAGATACACACATACTTACAGCAACCATGAATACATCCTCAAAGATCAGCTAGGTCTTTTACAAGGTTGTAATGAAAGGCTAAGGTTAGGGGAAATGGAAGAATTGGAAGGAAAAACAAGTAACTTAAGAACATACCAAGGTTGCATTCTTCTTTGATCTGCAAGGTATCATTGGTTTAGAATGGCATGGCTGCAAACTTCATGGTATCACCTGGCACAGACTTTATTTTTCACACTTAGATCAAATCAAAACACTTTCTCTTTATCTTTCTTATTTGATGATTTGATCGCTTCTGCTTTAACTTCATTGCACAGATGCATACCAATTTTTATTTAGGTACATGGCAGCAACTTCCTTGCCTCAAACGTGATCTTGGCACACCTTGGTATATTTCTAAGCTAGGGTATGGCTACAATAAGGGAATATCTCATATTGAGATACAAAGTTAGGGAAATGATGAGGGTGATAGAAGAAAAAGGCTTGAAGTGTTTGGCTTCAAGAGGGCTAATGGAACACACATATGGGTAGGGTGAAAAGAAAGCACATAGAATGGTTATACACACATAGCCTAGCATCACTTCAATGAGTTCATTCATGAATGAGAGCAAGCACATGATATCTGCAAAAGAGAATCGTCCTTAGTATTCAATCAAAATGGAATAATGAGATCAATTAGAGTGAAATGAAGAAAATGAGTAGAGATGAGAAGTAGAAACACTTTAAACCCTCTCAAGAAAGCAATTAGGCTCGAAATGGCTCACTAGGGTAGTCTCCACTATTCTCCTTCAAGAATTTGAGCATGGTACTTTAGTCACCAGAATTCTAAGAGCAATAGCTTTGTGAAGTGCAAAATTCTGATATGAAAACCTCAATGGCAGCTCCATAATATTGATTGCATGACCTTCAAAAAGCAAAAAAAAAATGAACAAAAGTTGAAAAACACAATGAAAGAAAACTGAAAACATAAATGAACGAAAATTGAAAACCTTCCCCCCAGACCTGAATTGAACATTGTCCTCAATGTTAAAGCATAGAAAAGATGATTGAGAACATGCAAATGATAAAGGGAAAAGTTAAGAAGAAGGTTTAGAGAAACTCCCCCTTGATGCGACTAGGTCGACCGCTACCAAGCACCATCTTCTTGAACACATGGGTTGCCTCCCAAGAAGCGCCTTAGTTAATGTCTTGGCAAGACACTATACAATCTGCTTATGATGAGTTGGGGGGTTTCGGATTAATCGTCTCAAGATAGTTCACCCAACTTCTTCTCCTCTTCCTTCGCTTCCTCTGTCCTTTTCCTTTTCTTTTTCTTCAATTGTGCAAGGGGTGTAACTTTGAACATGCCATTGGATGGTTCCAACTTCGTAGAGCATGGATCAAGGGGCTCAAGTGGTAACCCAGAAATTGGTGGAAATGGATGGAACACTTCTAGGGTAGCTACCACTTCTTGGAAGTTTGGTTCAACTTGTTGTTCCTCTGCTTGTGCAATGACAACTTCTATAGCATCAGTGGGCTGTTTCTGCAAACTCTTAGAAGAAACTTCATCATTCACAACATCAATTGAAAAACAAGTATCAAGAGAGATAGAAGGTTGAGATGGAGGATCAAACACTTTAAATTCAGCAGTTTCACCCAACACAGTCATGGAGAGGGTGCCATCTTTCATATTGATAATTGTATTTGTAGTGGCCATAAATGGTCGTCCTAAGAGAATGGGATCAACACGATCTCCATTTGGGTTGTCCTCCATATCCATCACTACAAAATCAACAGGGAGAATTAGTGTATTAACTTGAACTAGAATATCTTCTACAATACCTTTTGGATATTTGATAGAATGATCAGCTAGTTCAAGACGAATTGAAGTCCTCTTCATCCCTTCTAAACCAAGCTCTTGATAAACTGAATATGGCATTACATTAATGCCTGCTCCCAAGTCCAACATGGCTCTTCCAACCTTCTTGTCTCCAATGTTAATTAGAATGTCAAAACTGCCAGGATCTTTTGATTTTGGTGGAAGCTTCCTTTGCAACACAGCACTTACATTCTGGTCGAGCTTTACTCCTTCATTTGGAGCGAAATTGAGCTTGTGAGTTTTCAAGTCCTTGATGAATTTTCCATATGCAGGAATCTGTTCAATAAGATCAAGCAAAGGCAAATTGATATTAACTTTACTCAAAATATCATAAATCTCTTTAAAAGCCTTATCTTGCTTTGCTTTCTTAAGACGGCCTGGAAATGGAATCGGTGGAACATATGGAGCGGGTGGCACATATCTATCTTCTTGAAGATGTGGTGGCACAAATTTGTCATCCCTTTTATGCAATTGGAATTGTTTGGATTCCTGAGAATCTGATTTGGCCTTAGGAGCAGATTGGGATGTTTTGGGTTGTTGCTCTTCTGTAGTTGTGATCTGCTCCTCTTCATCTTCATTTCCTACAACCACAAAATCATTTGAAAGATTAGAATCAACTTTATTATCAACTATCTTACCTGATCTGAGCACATGAATGGCCTTGACTTCATGGTTCTTTGGATTGATCTCAGTTTGGCTTGGCCATTTCCCAGGCTGTCTTTGAGTTATTTCAGCAGCTATTTGGCCTAATTGGACTTCCAATTTGGAGATGGCAGCTTGTGTAGTTTGCTGAAAATTGGATTGGTTGATTGCCATCTGCTTCACTATGTCCTCCAATGATGATGTTTGTTGTGGCCTTTGGAATGAAGGGGGATTAGCTTGATTTTGAGTATTCCTCCATGAAAAGTTTGGATGATTCCTCCAACCTGGATTATAACTTTGAGAGTATGGATCATTTCTTGGACCTTGGTTGTAGGAATTTACCAACTTAGCTTGCTCTTGCACAAATTCTGGATATCCAGCCCCAAGTGGACAAGCTGTGGTAGCATGGTCATGAGTTTCACAAATGCTACACACTTCCTTCGGAGGGTTTCTTGAGTTCAATGCAAGAAGAGCATCTAGCTTTTGTTCCAGTTTTAAAATCTGCACACTAGAAGCATCATTAGAACCACTAACAACACGCTTACCTCTTGTATCCGTATGTTGGGTCTCCATTGCTATTTCCTCAAAGAGTTCGTACGTTTCTTCTGGAGTCTTGGTTTTATAAGAACCACCTGCAAAATTTGTGACAATATTATGACTAGAAGGGGTTAGTCCTTTATAAAACATACGCATTTGAAGCTTCAATGGAATCCCATGATGAGGACATTGATTGAGCAGCCCATTGAATCTCTCCCATGCTTCACAAAACGATTCATCATCTTGCTGTGCAAATAACAAGATCTTGTCCCTAAGCATGTCGGTCTTTTGTGTGGAGAAGTATTTTTCCAGGAACTTCTTTTGAATGGCAGCCCATGTAGTGAGTGAACCAGGCTTCAAAGAATTCAACCAATACTTCGCCTTATCCTTTAAAGTGTATGGAAACACTCTCATTCGAAGTTGATCTTCCGTCACACCTGTCAAGGGAAAAGAACTGACAACATTAAAAATATCCTTTATATGAGTTAATGGATCTTCATTTGGTAAACCATAAAAGGAAGGTAACATATTAAGATGAGAAGATTTAAGCTCATAGTTTCGAGCTACAGTGGGCAGCGAAATGCTTGAAGGGGATGCTGGAATTGTTGGGATATCAAGGTCTCCCATGAACTCAATGGTAGCCATCATTTCTTCTTCTTCTTGGTCTGAACTTGCTTCCGAATTTGAAGGTGAAGAACCAGGACGTTCAGTGTGGAGAGCAAGACTTGTAAATGTAGCAAGAGCTTGCTCTTTTGCAGTTGACAACTCCCTTTCTAGACGATTCTGAATTTCAGAGTTCACCCGATTGGGTTGCAATGATGGTCCTGCGTTCAAAGATCTGGAACGTTGGAATGAAGACCTCACTTGTTCAAGGAATGGCCTTTTAGACATAAACTACCAGAAACAGAAAATTAGATTAATTAGAAACACTAAAAAGAATAGGGTAACCTTGGGCACATAACCAAGGAAGAACTTTCGTTCAGTCCCGGCAACGGCGCCAAAATTTGTTGTTAATAATATGTTAACTCGCAATTGTACGGGGCAATTAGTAGTATAGCAAGACAAGTATGAGGTCGTACCCACGAAGACTGAGAAGTTCAAATTAGTTATGTACTTTAGATTACCGAATTCAAGAAGTTAGGAGAAACAAAATTTAAAGTGAAAGTGATTGTGACTGTGAAAGGAAGTGAGCAAACTGAAATTTCAAATGAAAGCAAATAACAAGTGTAACAAAGAGTGATTTTGAAGGGCTGGAAAATAGATTTGGAGACTAGGGCATTCGATTCACCATAACAATTCAATTCTGGGTTATAAGGAGTCAAGTAACAAGTCTAATTCAGATTCAAAGATTGATTCTAGCTATAGTATGATTAGGCCATGGTGTCTGGTCCTAACCTTGTGTTCCTAATTCCCTAATTTGATCATTTGTTGTCTAACCTAAAATTAAGCATTAGGAACCCATTAAGCATAGAAGAACAATTTAAACAACCAAGCATGTATCTAATCCCTGTTGTCGAATGTCCATACATACTCTTCCTATTCATAGTTCAATTCGAATTAAAGCATGGTGTCTACTCTTAATTCAAACCAAGATAGTTAACAAACAAGTTCTAATGGTGATCAATCATTCAAACAAGCATGTTAACTTATAAGCATAATGAATAAGAACATGAATCATGAATCAAACTTGAAACTCCAACTTCAAACTTATAAACCCAGAATATTCATGTTAGGTTACATCGAAGCCCTAGTTATGGATTTAGCTACTCATAATGGAAAAGAGACTTGAATAGAAATGAGAAAACATAATGAATGCAATAAGAGTAGAAAAACCCTTTTTCTGAAGTTCTTGTGGTGTCCAAGGCTTCTCCAAGTGCTTCTCCACTTCTAATGCTTCTCCAAGAGCTTCCCCACTTCTAGAAAGATGTATGAAGGATATGGAGGTGATTTGGGATGATTTTGAGTGAGTGGTGATGGTTGAGACAGATGAAATTCGTAGGGAAAATGGAAGAGAGGTTTGCTGGAGTTGTTTTGGTGATTTGAGGCTGTTTAGAGCTTTGGGTTGATTTCTGGAGTGTTTGGGAAAATGATGGAAGTGTTTGAGGGTAGATGGCTGAATTGTGGTGTTGTGAATCCCAGGATTTTGCTTGATGAAAGTGTTTGGAATGGAAGTGGTATTTATAGGGAGAGGGAAGTGAGAAATCAGAATTGAATATGGCTAATGGACTCAACACTTGCATTTGAAAATCAGAATGTGGTTGATGCACTTGCATTAGATAATCAGAAATGGCTACTCCACTAAATCCCACTAGCAGCCCTAGCTCATCCTCATGTCAGCATGACCAAGCTTCCATTCAGAAACCAATAGCTCATGCCTAGCTCACCATGACCAAGCATGCAATGAGCTCATCTTCCTGTCAGCATGATGAACAACTTCTTGGGCTCACGGATTGGGCTTGGATCACACAAATGTCGACTTTAAGATGTCCATCTTGAAGTTCAGAATTTCATTGATCCAACCACACACGTATTGGCCTAATCCAAGTTCAGATGAAGACGATAAGTCCGAAATGAATTTGTAACTCAGTCTCCAGCTTTTACACATTATTTTCACCATTTTACTTCACATGCCTCAAGTGATACCTAGAGCTTAATGAACTGAATGACAAACACAAAAGAGGTTAAAAGCACAAGGTTAACTCAAAAACATAACTAAATCATAAGCTATAAGGGTATAAAATGATATACAATTGTGAACCGAACAAGCACAGCTTCTCCTTGTTCTTCAACCACAATTCTGCTCAAATGATCAGCTACCACATTCTCACATCCCTTTTTGTCTCGAATCTCCAAATCGAACTCTTGCAGCAAGAGAATCCATCTAATCAAGCGTGGTTTGACATCCTTCTTAGTGAGCAAGTATCTAAGAGCTGTATGGTCAGAACAAACAATTACTTTAGAACCAACAAGATAAGAATGAAATTTTTCTAAAGCAAAAACCACATCAAGCAACTCCTTCTCTGTTGTGGAGTAGTTGATTTGAGCATCATTCAAGGTCCGGCTAGCATAATAAATCACATGGGGGAGCTTATTCTTCTTTTGACCTAAAACTGCACCAATAGCAAAGTCAGAGGCATCACACATTATTTCAAATGGTAAAGACCAATTTGGAGCTATGATAATAGGGGCTGAAGTTAGCTCCCTTTTCAAGGTAGTAAAAGCTTCCATGCAAGCTTCATTAAACTCAAAAACAGCATCCTTAGCAAGGAGATTACACAATGGCCTTGTAATGCTTGAGAAATTTTTTATGAACCTTCTATAGAATCCAGCATGACCCAGAAAGCTTCTAACTCCTTTAATAGAGGTAGGGGTGGCAGATTTGAGATGAGATCGATCTTGGCTTTATCCACTTCAATTCTCTTGCTTGAAATCACATGGCCTAGCACAATGCCTTGTCTCACCATGAAGTGACACTTCTCCCAATTCAAAATCAGATTTGTTTCCTGGCATCTTTTAAGCACTATAGACAAGTGGTGAAGACAATCATCAAAAGAGGAACCAAAAACTGAAAAATCATCCATAAATACCTCAATGAATCGTTCCACCATATCTGAAAAGATTGCCATCATGCATCTTTGGAAGGTTGTTGGAGCATTGCACAAACCAAATGGCATCCTTCTATAAGCAAACGTACCGAATGGGCATGTGAATGTGGTTTTCTCTTGGTCTTCCGGAGCAATGGGAATTTGATTATATCCTGAAAAACCATCAAGAAAACAGTAGTAAGCATGGCCAGATAAACGTTCAAGCATTTGATCAATAAAAAGCAAGGGAAAATGATCTTTTCTTGTGAATGTATTCAACATCCTGTAATCAATACAAACTCTCCAACCGGTGATGGTTCGTGTAGGAACTAGCTCATTCTTCTCATTCTTCACAACGGTGATTCCGGACTTCTTTGGAACAACTTGCACAGGGCTCACCCACTTAGAATCTGAAATTGGGTAGACGATTCCTACATCGAGTAGCTTTAAAACTTCAGCTCTAACCACCTCTTTCATGTTGGGGTTTAACCTCCTTTGGGCATCATGAGATGGTTTGCTATCTTCTTTCATTAAAATTCGGTGCATGCACATGCTTGGACTAATTCCTTTGATGTCTGCTATGGTCCACCCAAAGGCTGTTTTATGCTCTTTTAGAACCTTAATTAAGCTCTCTTCTTCATGTGAGGTGAGACCTGCAGCAATTATAATAGGGAGAGTTTCGTTAGCACCCAAATATGTATATTTAAGATGATTGGGAAGAGGTTTAAGTTCTAGCTTTGGTGGAATGATAATGGATGGCTCCAATTTCATGGATGATGGTCCAAGAGGCTCAAGTGGTGGCCTAAAGGATGGTGGATATGGCTGAAACACTTCTAAGGCAGCCAACACTTCTTGGAACTCCAGTTCACTAAGATCTTCCTCTTCTTGTGTTAGGATAGCTTCTAGAGCATCATTAGACTTTTTCAACAAAATTTTGGAGGAAACCTCATGATCCACAACATCAATTGAAAAGCAAGTATCAAGAGAGATAGAAGGTTGAGATAGACCATCAAACACTTTAAATTCAATAGTTTCACCCAAAACAGTCATGGAAAGGGTGCCATCTTTCACTTTGATGATTGTGTCTGCAGTGGCCATGAATGGACTGCCTAAGAGAATGGGATCAACACGATCTTCATTTGGATTGTCCTCCATGTCCATCACTACAAAATCAGCAGGGAGAATTAGTGTATTAACTTGAACTAAAATATCTTCCACAATACCTTTTGGATATTTTATAGAATGATCAGCTAGTTCAAGTCGTCCTGAAGTCTTCTTCATCCCTTCTAAGCCAAGTTTTTGATACACTGAATATGGCATTAGATTGATACTTGCTCCCAAGTCCAACATGGCTCTTCCAACCTTCTTGTCTCCAATATTAATGGGAATGTCAAAGCTGCCAGGATCTTCTAGTTTTGGTGGAAACTTCCTTTGCAACACAGCACTTACATTCTTGTTGAGCTTTACTTCTTCATTTGGAGCAAAATTGAGCTTGTGAGTTTTCAAGTTCTTGATGAACTTTTCATATGCAGGAATCTGTTCAATAACATCAAGCAAAGGCAAATTGATATTAACTTTACTCAAAATATCATAAATCTCTTTAAAAGCCTTATCTTGATTTACTTTCTGAAGACGGCCTGGAAATGGAATAGGTGGAACATATGGAGCGGGTGGCACGTATCTATCTTCTTGAAGATGTGGTGGCACAAATTTATCACCTCTTTTATGCAATTGGAATTTGTTGGGTTCCTGAGAATCTAATTTGGCATTAGGGGAAAATTGAGAAGTTTTGAGCTATTCTCCTTCCATAGTTGTTGTCTCCTCCTCTTCATCTTCATTTTCTACAACCACAGCATCATTTGAAAGATTAGAATCAACTATATTATCAACAATCTTACCAGATCTGAGCACATGAATGGCCTTGGCTTCGTGGTTCTTTGGATTGATGATGGTTTGGCTTGGCCATTTTCCAGGTTCTCTTTGCGTTATTTTCAGCAGCTATTTGGCCTAATTGGACTTCCAATTTGGAGATGGCAGCTTGTGTAGTTTGCTGAAAATTGGATTGATTGATTGCCATTTGCTTTACTATATCCTTCAATGATGATGATGATTGTTGTGGCCTTTGGAATGAAGGGGGATTGGCTTGATTCTGAGTATTTCTCCATGAAAAGTTTGGATGATTCCTCCAACCTGGATTATAACTTTGAGAGTATGGATCATTTCTTGGACTTTGGTTGTAGGAATTTACCACATTAGCTTGCTCTTGTACAAATTTCTGGATATGTAGCCCCAAGTGGACAAGCTATGGTAGCATGGTCATGAGTTTCACAAATGCTACACATTTCCTTCGGAGGGTTTCTTGAGTTCAATGCAAGAAGAGCATCTAGCTTTTGTTCTAATTTTGAAATCTGCACACTAGAAGCATCATTAGAACCACTAACAACATGTTTACCTCTTGTATCCGTATGTTGGGTCTCCATTGCTATCCCCTCAAAGAGTTCATACGTTTCTTCCGGAGTCTTGGTTTTATAAGAACCACCTGCAAAATTCATGACAATATTATGACTCGAAGGGGTTAGTCCTTTATAAAACATACGCATTTGAAGATTTAAAGGAATCCCATGATGAGGACATTGATTGAGCAACCCATTGAATCTCTCTCACGCTTCACAAAACGACTCATCATCTTGTTGTGCAAATAACAAGATCTTGTCCCTGAGCATGTCGGTCTTTTGGGTGGAGAAGTATTTCTCTAAGAACTTCTTTTGAATCGCAGCCCATGTAGTGAGTGAACCGGGCTTCAAAGAATTCAACCAATATTTTGCCTTATCCTTCAAAGTGTAAGGAAACACTCTCATTCGAAGTTGATCTTCCGTCACACCTGTCAAGGGAAAAGAACTCACAACATTAAAAATATCCTTTATATAAGTCAATGGATCTTCACTAGGTAAACCATAAAAGGAATGTAACATATTAAGATGAGAAGATTTAAGCGCATAGTTTCAAGCTACAGTGGGTAGTAAAATGCTTGAAGGGAATATTGGAATTATTGGGATATCAAGGTCTCCCATTAACTCGTTGGCAGCCATCATTTCTTCTTCTTGGTTCTGAACTTGCTTCTGAATTTGAAAGTGAAGAACCAGGAAGTTCAGTGTGGAGAGCACGACTTGTAAATGCGGCCAGAGCTTGCTCTTTTGCAGATGACAACTCTCTTTCTAGACGATTCTGAATTTCAGAGATCACTCGATTGGGTTGCAACGATGGTCTGCGTTCAAAGATCTGGAACGTAGAAACGAAGACCTCACTTGTTCAAGAAATGGCCTTTTAGACATAAACTACCTGAAACAGAAAATTAGATTAATTAGAAACACTAAAAAGAATAGGGTAACCTTGGGCACATAACCAGGGAAGAACTTTCGTTCAGTCCCCGGCAACGGCGCCAAAATTTGTTGTTAATATTATGTTAACTCGCAATTGTGCGGGGCAATTAGTAGTATAGCAAGACAAGTACGAGGTCGTACCCACGAAGATTGAGAAGTTAAAACTAGTTATGTACTTAGATTACCAAATTCAAGAAAGTATGAGGTTATGTCTAAAACAGAATTTAAAGCAAGAGTGGTTATGATTGTTGAACAAAAGAAGCAAGATGAAATTGCAAACAAAAACAAGTAAACAAATGTAACAAGGAGTGGTTTTAAGAGATGGAAAACAGATTTAGAGACTAGGGCATTTGAATCACCATAACAATTCAATTCTGGGTTATAAGGAGTCAAGTAACAAGTCTAATTCATATTCAAAGATTGATTCTAGCTAAAGTATGATTAAGCCATGGTGTCTGGTTCTAACCTTGTGTTCCTAATTCCCTAATTTGATCATTTGTTGTCTAACCTAAAATTAAGCATTAGGAACCCATTAAGCATAAAAGAACATTTTAAACAACCAAGCATGTATCCAATCCCTGTTGTCGAATGTCCATACATACTCTTCCTATTCATAGTTCAATTTGAATCAAAACATGGTGTCTACTCTTGATTCAAACCAAGATAGCTAACATACAAGTTCTAATGGTGATCAATCATTCAAACAAGCATATTAACTGATAAGCATAATGAATAAGAACATGAATCATGAATCCAACTTGAAACTCCACACTTGAAACTTATAAACCCAGAATATTCATGTTAGGTTACATCGAAGCCCTAGTTATGAAATTAGCTGCTCATAATGGAAAAGAAACTTAGATAGAAATGAGAAAACATAAGGAATGCAATAAGAGTAGAAAAACCCATTTTCTGAAGTTCTTGTGGTGTCCAAGACTTCTTCAAGTGCTTCTCCACGTCTAATGCTTCTCCAAGAGCTTTCCCACGTCTAGAATGATGTATGACAGCTAATAGGTGATTTGGGATGAGTTTAGGTGAGTTATGATGGCTAAGAAAGAGGAAATTCGTAGGGAAATGATGAGGGAGGTTTTCTGGAGCTGTTTTGGTGATTTGGGGCAGTTTAGAGTATTGGGTTGATTGCTGGAGTGTTTGGGGTTGTGGGAGTGTATGAGGATGATTTATGGATGTGTTGATGGAATGATGGAAGTGTGGAGGATGGCTGAAGTGAATTTTGTAGCTTGAAGACTTCTCTATTTATAGGGCTAAGATGGAGGAACATCATGATGAAATCCAACACCACCATTCCTCCTTTAATACAATCCATAACTCCCACTTTATCTTGTCTATGTTAGTGTGGTTGGAATCAATCTCATCCCATACTTCTTTTGCTGCACCTCAATCTTTCTTCACATGGGTGTTCAAAGGTGTTCAATTGTGGCTGCCTTTTGCTTCCAACCCATGTGGGTTTTATTTTGGTTGCTGAAAATAAAAGATTCTTCTGAACCAGGCTTGGTGTAGGAAGGCCTGAGGTTTCAATATGTATCCAATGGGGCTCAAATTTGGATATGTCATAATAGACACCCATTGGAACAACTTGTATGAAGAATGAATTCTCATCTAAGTAGTACAAGTGTACGTTTTGGGCATTCCAAATTCACTGCCGAAAATAGACTGGAATGTATGGTGTGCATTTTGATGGGGCCATGGATTGGGCTTGGCTTCATCAATTGATACGTTTTAGCAGTCCATCTTGTAGTTCAGAATCTCTTCTTTCCAACCACATATTAATTGGGCCAATACAAGTTGGGAGGAGAAAGTTAAGGCCGAAACAAATTGCTAACTCAATCTACTTGTTTTTGCACCATTTTGCATTTTTTTCCTATCCAAATCCACCATTGCTACCTGAGGCCCAATGAACTGAATGATAAACAGAAAAGGGATTAAAAGCACAAGTTTAACTCAATAACATAACCAAATCATAAGCTAGAGGGGTACAAAATGATATACAATTATGAACTGATCAATAAGGAGCACCCTGGTCGTGTTAGAGGCCTTGGATTTGGGGTTACACCTTCGTAGCCCATGATTACTCAAGTGGCAGCATTGATAGAACACCAAAAATTTCTAGAGGATTTTATCATGGAGTTTAGGCAAAACATGGTAATTTGCTCTAATTCTTGTAATTCTAGTAGTTTTATCTCAATGGTGCCTTCTCGTACTTTAAATATGCAAATCTCTCTTTAGAAAAAGACTAGCAATGCTGATGGAGTTGCACAATGTCATGTTGGACCATCACAGGTAAATATAAGTAGTCAATTATTAAAAATTACATATCCACCTAAGATTGTAGAAATTATAGTAACTTCAGTTTTTTGATTTATTATCAGTTCCCACAAGGCAATACTCAAGTGCCTTCTAACCTGAACCTTACCAATGCAGAGTGCAATGTACTAAATTGGACTGCAACAGGGCAAGTAGTTGCAAGGGCAGGAATTGCATCTACTGATCCTACTTCAAAAGTACATCATATTGTACTTGGGCCTGATTGTTATAAAGTTTGGATCAAAGAAATTTTAGTCCTTGAAGTACCATTGTTTAGGAGTTCACATGAGCATTTCTTTCTTGATGATACAATTGGAAGCACAGTTGCTTGGCCACATAAGTATATCAGCTTTGACTAAAGAAGTTTGAGGTAAATTCGAAGTCAAAATCATTTCTTCTATAATATATGAAGGTCTTTCTACCACACTTGTGATTGTCAATTTGTAATTTGTTTATGAAATATTGGCATTAATTGGCTTCTACATGAACTAAATAATTTGGTATTCAAATCTTAAAATTGCACATGCCATTGAAATCTTATTAACTGTATTATCTTAGAGTTGTATACTTAGAACAATTGTGAAATATCTATTTGTAGAAGAAAAGAACCTTGTACATATAGAGTTGTATACATCTGTTCTACATGGACACTTGAGGGGTAATTAAGAATCTATATAGTTTTTTATATACTGTTATATGCTAATCTTTGGAAGTCTATCTTTGATAGGGAGAAAAAGGTTACCACAAAAACAAACAAAGAATTGTGAAGAAGGGGCAAGTTAGATATATTATGTTGGAATTTTAAAAAGGTTTTAAAAATTTAACCGTTTTATTTATTTAATTATTTTGGTTGTTTTATTTTATTTATTGTGGGGTGTTATAAATATTTAATATTCAGGTTTTATTTCTGGTTGGTGAATGCCTTAATTTTTTAGTTGGTGAAGGTTACATGTTTTTGAATGCCTATAGAAGGCCACTTCTCCTTCACATATGAAACACACACAGTATATTATCATAATATCACATACCACAATCACCACCATAAACTAATTATCTCCTTTTCTACTTTTATATATATTCTCTATTTTATATTATTATTTTGGCAATGGTTATGTAACTTTTATACCCATATCCGTCTATGAACGTGCTCATAGCGGATCTTGAGTTTGTATACAAGGGGTCGTATCTTGGAGTCTTGTAGACCGTTAGTACCTGCATGTAGGGAGGCTACAAAGGCTTTAGGACAGTGTCTTTAAAGTGCTTCACCGTACCAAACTCACCTTCTTACTTATTATTTATTTTCCTTTTACTTACCTATTATTTTGTTTTCTTCAATTTCATTATATCTTAAAAGCTTTCCTATTTATTTATATGTTATTTATAATATAATGTTTTTGTGTTTGGCTTTACGGAAAAGAAAAACTATATTTTGTATATTTTTTATAACATTCTAAAGCCTTTGTAGATTAAAACTACTTTCTTTCCGTACCTGTTGTGAAGCCTCAATTGAATACTTGATTCATGAGATTACCACTTGCCGCTTGGTTCAAACTGTAGTAAACAAAGTATTATCTTACATGTATTTCGAATAAATCATATTTGTTAGGTTGTGTCTTTATCATAGCATAAGTTTGATTATATATGTGAAACCGTATGTCTATTAAACCTTTGTACGTTAAAGTTGTTTTCTTCCCGTACTGTTATTGCTTTAATACCTTTTAACTCTTTGACTAAAGCTTTTGCATTGTACTAGATTTTCAAAATGAAAATTACGATTTATTTTCGGTAGATGCAGTTTAAAGCTTTCATTTTGTCTATGCAATTTCAATTACTTTAAATATTGTTAGTACATTTATATTTTTATAATTTGTTGCTAACGTTTGGGCAATTACTGCTAGTGTTTGAAAATAAAAAACCTACATACTAATTTATGTGGTATTATTATTATAGCTCAACGTTGCTGCTACCTGATATAAATATCCTATCAGTTATGAAATCAAAAACTGATTTATTTTGCTTTTGATTTCTTTCAGCCGTTAGCCGTACAACATCATGTTATATCTACAACTTTAATATATTTATATTTTAATTACTATCAAAATTTACTTCAATGTCATTGGAACAGTTTATTGCTACTCATTGGGTTATTTTGAAATATTTACTATGGATTCAGTTTTGGTTTCGGTTTAACAAATTCTGTCTTTAATGGGTGTATTATTTTTTTTGTCAATTAATAGCATTTTGATAATATTATAGATAACGGGCAGAAAGGTTTTAATTTAATTTTGAAGCATCCAACAATAATAAAAGCCTTAGCTAGTTGGCTGATAGATACAGCAGTTTTGGAACCAACCTTAATTTATTGAGAACTAAATCTTTTACATTTATGGAGAAATTAAATTTGACACTATTCTATTTTGTGCATATGTGTGTATACTTTCAAAATACAAAAATATATTTCATTACATATTTTTTTGTTGAGATTAATTTCCCGGAAATAAAGTATTCCAATATGCTATAATTGGTTTTGGACGTTAGTTTTTCTAGTTCCAAAAGTGGTTAATTGCTACTAACTTATTTAGAAGCCTTTTGCATTGCAATCAATTACGAGATTTTTTATATATATATTTTATGCAGCTTCAGTTTCAAAACTTTAATGTCAATTTCATGACGTTTAGAGCTTTTATTTTTGGCAATAAAGTTGTTAATAATGTTGGGTGATTATTGCCGTTAACATGATCCCAACTTTATGAAATCTAATTACATTTTTGTGTGTTAATACTTTTAAGCTTGGCATGAGTTTTTGGAACTTGCAAAAGGGTGGGAAAAAAAAAGGAAAAGAAATTTTATGATTTGATTATAAAGTCTTGCTGCAGTTTTGCTTTATTAATTTTGGGAAAAAACTGCATATTAGTTTAAATTCTGTTGATATGATTTAATCTTCAAATTGTATTCATATTTGCCATTAAATCATGTTGTTAATGTTGGAATTTTATTGCTTTCAACGTTGGGTTCTTTTGCACCATGTTTATGTCATTTAATTGATTTGATTTAATGCTTTATTCCGATTGACAACTACCATATATGTTGTGAATTTTTTCTAAAGAGTTTTACATGGGTATATTTGCTTTAATGTTTTAAATTTGAAGGAAAAATTACTGCTACCTGGTTACACTTTAGAATCTTATTATCACTCGAACCATATATGACCAATTAAATTTTAAATAATGCATTATTTCATTTGCCTTGAATTATGCAATTTTAAGCTACGATCTGTTACGTTTGAAATTTGGGGTTTATACTAACAACCATCAGTTTTTGAGCCTTTAAGATAACAACAAAATGAAAACTTTCTTTTCTGCTGGCTTCTAAATCTCTTGGACATTTAAGTTACGGAGAAGTTATGTTTATTCTAGTTTTAAAGCTTATTAACAATTACTTTATGTCACGTACGTAAAATCACATTAAGAGCTTTTAGGTGCTTCATAATATTTACTTGAGTTAATTGCGATACAAATATATTGAGTGAACTAACGTGTCTTTCTGATTGTGAAGCCTTGACAGATGTGACATTGAGTTAATTTCCAAGAAGTACATTGTGAAACCTTCTGGAGAAACCTGAAATAAAATGATAAATTATATCACTGTAAGCAGCATTTAATTTTGAGTTTTGGTGTAAGGTTTTCAACCCGTAAATCCTCTAAAGTATTATGGCATATCTTATGAATTTTAAAAATAAATAAACTTTCATATATTTTGAGAATTTCCTAATTTGTGGGGTTTTAGAATTTCCTTAACTATTTGGGAGTTCAAATACAAAATTAATTTTAATACTTATTTTATGTTGAATACAATTTTTCGAGATTATTTTTAAATGGTTTGATTGCCTCTTTAAAACTAAATTATTTTTTTTGGGTATATTTATTGTATAAGTTGTGATATCTCTTTTGTCAGGATTTATCTTATTTTAATTAGCCTTTAAATGTTTATTGTTATTTGCTTTTAATAATAATAATAATTTTAAAACCATGTGGACCTCTTTTGTGGGAGTTGTTTTTTTTTTAAGGGAACTTTAATGCTGTAATTTTATTTGTTACTATCATTAAGCAATTTTTGCTTTTATGCTAGAAAATATTAGATTCATTTATGTAGGCTTTCCTTTTCTCTTTCCCAAAATTTTGAGTGTGTTTTCAAATTCTTTATGCTCTCGTGGGAAAGATTCATTACATTCATTTAGTGACATAATAATTTTTATATTTCCTTGGCAAACATGTTGTGTCCGTGTGAAATTTGTTTATATTATAAAATTTTATTATGAGACTAACTTGTCTTCAATTTTGATATGAAAATGTGTGCAACTAATGATTACCTTGGTATAAAATTTTGGTAGAGACTTCTTATTGTCTTATAGGTTCCTATTGAGAATCAAGAAGATACAATTTCAACCTGGATATGCGATCATGATTTCAGCCACTTTGAGTGCACAAAAGGGAGTAAGAGTATCCTGAAATACTCAGTGTTTATAGTTAAATTTATTTAAAGAATTAATTGTTATATTGTTGTTCATAAGTGGTAGCAGGTGTACTCAAAGTTTCATGGACTTGAGAGGTACTCTTGATCATAAGATTTAATGTATGATGTTTTCTGTTATACTTAAATGTATACCAATCAGTATTTAATTTCCGATTATACTGAGGTGAAATCCACTAATCGTTTGTGTGCAAGATTGTGTAGGAAATATTTCCAAATAACATGTAGGTTTAGAGCGCGCTAAAATAGAGAACAAAGACATAACCTACATTATATACGCCTTGTGAAGGCTAGTCTTGATATGCATGCCTCGTGGAGGAGGCTATTAATGCAAAATGTCGAGGGGGATGTGCTTAAGCCCATAAGGGAGTCACCTAGGGAGGTAACCCAACTTCTATGATTGGAGATCCCATGAAGGAAGTTCAATGTGGTAGAAACAATTCATATTGCGTGACTCATATAGCACTCATAAAACTATGGAGATATCCTTGAGATATTCTTCTGCTTATCCCTAAGGCAAAAGTGCTATTTTATGTGATGTTAGGAAGGGATTTATTCCTGAATGACTTTCGAGGCGGGCAAACTCCCGCAGGGTGCAGGTCACATGTACTCTTGGAGAACTCACCTAAGTGAGAGACGTCGTGAGGCCGCGACTATGAGAATTGGGCTATTCTCTAGTAACTCTCATGAGAATCAAGATAAGCGCATGGCCATAAATAGCGCTACCCCGCATCCAAGTCTCAACTAATACTATGTGTGGGATATGTTGAAGTTTGGTCAAAGGTGCCGAGTTCAATACTGTGTACACTCAGGTTCCTCAAATGGAGACTATCATCACTAAGTGAAGGTTCAAGCCCGGAAGGCACCTACACCTATTACATAGTATTATATTGCCATATATATTATATATTTTTCACTGTTTTTTTGTCACAGTAAAATTTTGAAAACCTTGTGGGGGATTGTTGGAATTTTAAAAAGGTTTTAAAAATTTAACCGTTTTATTTATTTAATTATTTTGGCTGTTTTATTTTATTTATTGTGGGGGGTTATAAATATTTAATATAGGGTTTTATTTCTGGTTGGTGAATGCCTTAATTTTTTGGTTGGTGAAGGTTACATGTTTTTGGATGCCTATAAAAGGTCACTCCTCCTTCACATTTGAAACACACATAGTACATTATCAGAATATCACATACCACAATCACCACCATAAACTAATTATCTCCTTTTCTACTGTTATATATATTCTCTATTTTATATTATTATTTTAGCAATGGTTATGTAACTTTTATACCCATATCCGTCTATGAACGTGCTCATAGCGGATCTTGAGTTTGTGTACAAGGGGTCGTATCTTGGAGTCTTGTAGACCGTCAGGACCTGCACGTAGGGAGGCTACAAAGGCTTTAGGACAGCGTCTTTGACGTGCTTCACCGTACCAAACTCACATTCTTACTTATTATTTATTTTCCTTTTACTTACCTATTATTTTGTTTTCTTCAATTTCATTATACCTTAAAAGCTTTCCTATTTATTTATATGTTATTTATAATATAATGTTTTTGTGTTTGGCTTTACGGAAAAGAAAAACTATATTTTGTATATTTTTTTATAACATATTCTTTGTGAACTCATTGTTTAGTCTCTTGTGTCGTCCCTCCCTGTGCTTAAACCTTTTTTCTTATCATTTTTTTTTTGGGTTCTTGGTCAGTTAACTTCATTCATGAATTTTTGGTCCTTTAAATTAGTTTTGTTGGATTCTCTTATTCTCTTGTTTTATTTGGCAAGACATTTCTATGTAATGAAATTTCCCATTTGGACCAAGAATTTACAGACCTGGATCATTTTCATTCATGTGTGCTTGTAATTTCTAGACCTTCAATGTCATTTTCTGATCTTTTGTTTTAATGCAGGTAATAGTGGTTGTAATTATTTTAGTGTCATTTGCACCTTTCTTTGGACATGAAGCATCACATCCTCTCAAACGATTATGGAGCTCATCTTTTTGGATGTCTATTTTGTTTTTTGATAATGCAAGTATCAAATCTTCTCATACTTCATAGGATTGACTTTGTGGGATTAGTTAAAGACAATTTTTAAACTTGCCATGATGTACTAGAATCATATTGAGTAATATTAATTTAAAGTATATTAGCCTTTATGTCTTCGGTTTTGCTTCTATATATTAATTTCTTTTTTTAGAATGAAAAATGATGGGATATATATTAGATTTTATTTTATTTTTTAAAATTCAACGACATCTAACTTTGTGTCATGAAAAATATTTCAATGACGTCTCAGGAACGTGGTTAAGTTCAATGACGTGCATGTTGCTTCATATAAAGTGCTAATAGACGGCGTTAAAAGGAATGTCATATTCTTCATGACGCCTAATTGACGTCATTAAAACATCATCCATGACATCGTGAACGCGTCATGGAAAGTATAGAACAATACATGGACCGCGTCGTTGAAACATCATTCTATGACGCATAACAGACGCCATGTTTAAAAAAAAAAGTTTCCATGACCCCCCCCCCTTTTGACGACATGTGTTACAACGTCTCGTCTGCATCATTAAACGGCTTCCATGACACAAATCAGACGTCGTGGAAGGGTTTTTGTCTTGTAGTGAAAGCAAAATCAATTCAATTGAACTATTTAATTAACCCCAAACAACCTAAACTCCGGCTAGGATTTATCGAAACTAAGAAATCCTAGCTGTTAGATTCATCTAATGGCTATTAGTGAAAATAAAATGTTTATAAAATTGAGATTTTCATAACTCATTCGAACAACCGCACAGTGTGGTCGATTCAAAAAACAGCAAATTATGGTCGATTTTTCCGTGATGACGGTTTGATTGTGTGAATAGTCGATCGGTAACTTCAATTTTGCGATATATTGGTCTAAAATTTCAGCCCTAGAGAGAAGAGGAGAGGGAGAAGAACAATGGCTTCCTCCACCTCAAAGTGAAAACGGCGCTAAGAGTGTTTTCAGGAAGAGAGGAGGCTTAGGGTTTAGTTTTCCTCTCCATTTGTAACAAGGTGAGATGTTTTCTAAAATAAATAATAATAATAATAAAGGGAAGGTGAGACATGGAAGATGAGATGAGAGTGAATTACTTGAAACAATAAGAAAATTAAAGCAAAAGTAATAATCAATTGAAAGTATATCATTTTAGCTTTTAAGGTAAATATTAAAAAATTTGTATTCATTTTTTCTACTCTTGATGCTGGTAAAATTTGTGCAAAATGTTATGAATGAATTCCTATTTACCAAAGTTACTTTTGTGGATAATGTTTCTCAATCAGTAAATAAGATCCCAAGGAAAATGAAAAAAGATTGATGAAGAAAAAAGGACAAATAGGAAAATAGTATAGGATATAGATTACATTCGAGAAGGTTACGGAAAGCGGGTAAGTGCTGGAGCGTTCGGTCAGAGCGTGGTAACAATTTTAAAGACGTGTCCGATTCGGTAAATTCCCATCCCAAACCAAAATCAAAGCAACGCGGTGGTGGATTTTGATACCTCCGCAGCGGAGGCAGACGAAGAAGGAGACAGAAACTGAGAAATTGAGAGAGAATACGGAGATGGCTGTGAACCCTCAACTGTTCCCTAATGGCATGCCTGTTCCTTTTGTGAACGAGATGTTCGTTCTCGCCAGAGACGGCGTCGAGTTCGAGGTCGATAAGATTCCTGGGTTCGTTCTCACTTCTCAATTCCCTTCTCCTCAATCATCTTCATCATCATTCAATTTGCCATATTCTCTTACAAGTTTGATTTAATTGATGCCTCTCTTCCTCTTTGAAACATGGCCTTGCGCCTTAATTTGATTTTGCCAACACTAATTCATTCATTCATTCATTCTGCTCTTTCAGTACCCAATTTGAATAAATAAAAATTATGGGGTATTGATTTGAAATTTGATTGAATGTATGCCCAAAATCGTAGCTTGATTGATTTGTGTTGGGAGGGTGCAAGAATAAAAATGAGTAAATTGTTAATTTAATCCCATTTCCTGTTCTATTCGAGTGGGAAGATAGCAGTGTAGCAATTGCATAATTTGGTGTTGAATTGTGTATTGCCTTCGACTTTCAGATCTGATGGTGGTCGTCTTAAAGCAAAGGGGACAATCTACTTGTCAAATATACGCATGGTTTTTGTTTCAAACAAGCCTGTTGGAAACTTTGTTGCTTTTGATTTGCCCCTGGTATGTGATACTTAGTTTTACCTCAACATTGCTTTCCTTCCATCGTTATATTGCTTTTTCTTTGAGAGGTTCACTTGTAACTGAGTCAACTCGCAAAGTTTCTTTGCACCTAATGATTCTTCTGTAACCCTTTTTGTGTGATTGTGGGGTTTCCATGACTTGTGGTTGTGATTTCCTGCGTAGTGAATGTATCTTGACCAAAGCTTCTGACTTTTATTTTGATGCCAAAATATGTTAACAAAGGAAGTTTTAACATT
Organism: Prunus fruticosa; assembly: GCA_018703695.1. NCBI lineage: Eukaryota > Viridiplantae > Streptophyta > Magnoliopsida > Rosales > Rosaceae > Prunus > Prunus fruticosa. The sequence continues at coordinate 32,136,985 of CM031917.1, forward strand.
TATTGTTCTCTGGTGTAAGTCTCTGGACTTTTGTTCTTATTTTAATTGTGATTTTAACTGTGGAGGGTGGTCTCAAGAAGAGGTTGGGATATTTTTCCTATGGTAGATTTAGCATGTACGCATGGGAAATGTTCAGGGTAAAAAAAATAGCTTTTAGGTTAAGATTAGAGTATTGTGAGCTACATTCAGACTTTGTTTATGTCAAATACTTGTATTTGATGTTACTTCTGAGTTCTTCTTTCCCTTTTATTATAAGTGTGATTTAGATGAACTTTGATGATTTCTCTGCAATGTATGTTACTTTGGGCTATTTAACATAGTTTATAAAATCCTTGATACGATCTTATGATTGGATCTCAAGTGCTCTCTTGTGGATCTTAGGTAGGATCCTGATTTTGAAAACCCGGCATCTAACTTCCATTATCTAACAAAGAGTAATTCAAAATTATAATATATTTAATCAACCTTTTATGTCACAATTTTGTCACAAACCTACAGCCAGCCATGATCCACCACTACAACGATCCTAATTTTCCCAGTGAATCACTTTTATCCCACAGCAGTAATTTGCCACTATTTCTAACGACCGTTGGATATTATCCTATCCAACAGTTTCTGGTGCTCACTGGTTCCTAATTCTAGGGGCTCAGGTGAGTGCTATTATTATTATGTGTAAGGCTAAAAAGTGTTGTTGTCTGTGATGATCGGCTTGCTTGTTTGAAGTTTGTAAGGATTCTTTTGTGTTGGTGCAGTTTGGCACAAATTTGATGTCTTTTGCTGTCGCTCTTTTATATCCATTTATTTGCATCTCACTAACCTTTGTGTTGATTCATTCTTCAGCTTTATGTCCATGGTGAAAAGTTCAATCAACCAATTTTTTTCTGCAACAACATTTCTGGTCAAGTGGAGCCTGTATGTATATCAGTTAGAGGATTTCAATTATTGTATATAAACCCTTTGATGATTTTGGAGATCTTATTTGTCTTGATGACTAATTTTAGGTAGTTCCAGAAAATCAGCATGGGGCTCTTTATTCCACTCACTCATTCAAGATTTTGTTCAAAGAAGGGGGTTGTGGAACGTTTGTTCCGCTTTTTTTCAACTTGATCTCCTCAGTGAGACAATATAATCAACATCAACACCCCAATGCAGGACCACAGCCTCGTGTTGATCCTTTACAGGCAGCGCAAACTCCTGTTGATGAGATGATGAGACATGCGTAAGTGACATATTTTGCACATAATTGCCATGTGTGCTTGTAGTCAAATGGATTTAGAGAAGGATCGCTGATTAAACTATGATTTTTTATTTTGCAGGTATGTCGATCCTAATGATCCAACAAGGATCTTCTTGCAGCAGCCTACTCCAGAGTCTCAGCTGAGGCGGCGTACGTACCAGTCACAGCCCGCAGGACAGTAAATGTAGTTTTAATTATAAATAAACGTACATGTTATAAGAACCTCCAAAAGCTTGCTGTGTAACTGAATTATAGAAGACTGTTTCTACTTGTATATTCACTGAGATGTCTATTTACTCTTTTATTGTGAAGAAGAATCCGTTGAATCTTTCACTGTGGATGGATTACATTTTGGCCATGAATATGTGATTCAGAATATGGTGCAAGCCATACATGGCATGGCACGATTTTATGCTTCACAAGTGTAAAAAATACAATTTTCAAAGCCTCAACCATTCAATTAGGAAGACAGACGCAGGGAGCTCCTTTTGAGCCACCACTGGTAAGCAGTCATGTAGAAAGAGTCATAGCCCTTAGGAGTCTCATGCCAAACAAAATGCCTACGAACTTTATACAAATTATGGTACATGCTCATGTACTTTCGTCTTGTTATCGACAACAATGTCCTCTTCAACAAGGCAACATCGCCATTGTTGACAATAACTGAAAACTTGCTCCAGTCCAATACATTGGCAAATGGAAGCTCGTAGTGATTGGAAATTATAACAGTTCGCACCCATAATGTATGGCATCGCTCACCCTGGCAGTGTTGACCTCATAGCCTTTAACATGGAGGCAATACTTGCTCCTCCTAAACCCCTCCTCATAAGGGTAAGATGGTTGCCCTGGGAATATATCCATGTATGTGTCATTGCCCCATAAATCTACCAGCTGCTGCCGGATATTAGAGTTTTGAATTCGCCCCGCAAAGTACACAAGCTTATCCCTGCATCCGGAAATATTATGTTGTTAAACTGCCAATCTAAACAATCCAAAAATAAAATATATAAACTAAAATGTTGGATTAGAAATACAAATCTCAATTGAGGAAAGTGAGTGATTTAAGGGTTACCTTGCGTGTGGGGGGTTGAGGGCATGCTGAGGAGGGCGAGGCCAAACTTGGGGCAAGGCAACATCTTTGTGGGTAACATAGAATCTTTGGAAGTAGCTGGAGGAGCATGTGAGCTGAATGGCATTGTTGCGCAACCCAACATGTTTGGAGGAGGCCTCTCGACAAACAGAGTGACAGCAGGCATAGAAATGGTCAGACCCTAGAGAGGCATTCCAGAAGGGCAAATCTTGGCTGATGCTGGTGGTGTATCGGGCAACAAAATCTGCAATGGACGCCTCAGAATGGACACGTGGGTCGTTTCTGAGGAGATTGACTGAGAAGGGCAGGAAGAAGAGATGGGCTTTTTCTGGGTTGGTGGTGATGAGGGAGCTGCTAAGCAGAGACAGCTTGAACATGTGCTCGCTGAAGTAGTTTCCGAGTTTTGGGTCGAATGGGTTTGGGTGGGGAAGGAAAATGGAAGCAGAGGAAGCAAAAGTAGAAGAAGCAGAATTGGTGGGATAAACATAAATCTTGAAGCTTTGGATCATGTCTTCAAAGTCAGCAGCAAAGAGCTGCCAGTTGTGGTAAGGACCTGAATCTACAGGAAGAATGATGTGTGGTGTGGGAGGAGAAGCTGAGAGACGACCCAAATTGGAAGGACTGCCTTGTTCTTCTGACGAATGGAGGAGAAAGATGGCAAACCATGAAGCTGAAGAGACTGCCAGCAGCAGAAGCGCGGTCAGGAGCAGCCGGCGTTTGAGTTTAGGCATTTTGTTCAGAAATAAGCTCACAGACTTCATCTTTGGTTTGTCGATCCAGACTTGCTGCTGGCATAGAGAAGCTCGCTGAGTTGTCTTGTCACAAACCGACGATAAATAATACAAAGGATTAAAAAAAACATAAAATCCACCTAAAATTACAAAACATGCCATTTATTTGTTTTTAATTGACACCTTCAAAGATTTGGTTTACACATGAATTTATTAATTAAAATATGAATCTCTAATTAACTGAAATCATACAATATTGAAATCCTAATAAATACATTTCTATGTGAAATTATTCAACCATTTTTTGGTATTTCCTTGAACAACCCGAAGTTGGCATGCAATAGAGAGGAAAGAAAGCAAATTTCGATACATGAAAGTAAGAATATGCTCCAATAAGGATTTTATGGTAAGATGGTTAAGGAATCTAATCTCATCAAATTTTATGGTAAGATGTATTGATCGGTGCATAATTACATATCAATTTGTACCATTTTAACTTATGATTTGGTTATGTTTTCGAGTTAAACTTGTGCTTTTAACTTCTTTTGTGTATGTTTCAGTGTTATAAGCTTGAGACTCACTAATTGCATTTTGGAGACAAGTTAGCTCAAAACGGTGTCTCAGATCAGTCAAATTCACGAATTGGACTGTACTTGCTCAAGAACAACCAGATAATGAGCCATACATCATTGGAAATATACGGAAGTCTAGTTTCTGGAGAATTTTACGGTTCATGATTCCGAGTCTTCTAGAGAAAGTTATACATGTTTTGGCAACTTAAGGTCAAATTCGGCAGCATCTGCGTTACTGGGCCAAAAATCACATTTGAAGGCCTTTCCGATTTTTCCTTGAGTTGGGCTGCATATGCTTGGAAAGATAAGACAAAGAGCTTCAAGATCCATATTTTTACAGATTTTTCAGACTGGAGCCACAAGCCCAAAACGAGCCCACAAGCTGGCTGCAATGCATTGTCATGCATGACATATGCATGATGAAGTGTTGTTGATTGTGGGAAAATTTGGTGAAGCATATTCAATACCTATATTTGAGTGGAATTTTGCAGCAGCCAAATGAGCCAAAAGATGATGAAGTGGGAGTTGCAACACTAAGCCTAAAGACAAGAGGAATTGTTTTCAAATGTAATAGTGTGTTAGGTGAATTAAGTGTTGTAAGTTGGTGAAGTGAGTGTGGTAGGTAAACCTATTGTATAATTCATATTTTCACTTCCCCTAGGCCTAAGCTTGTAAACACACCCCAGGGGGGGAGCTCTCAAGCACTTCTCTAGAGCTCCCTTCCCTTCTCTCCCTCAAATTCTCTTAGTTTCCCTTTGTAGTTCTCAATTGTTGTAACAAGATCCTAGTACTATAAATCTCAAACATTTTTCTTTTCTCTTCTTCTAAATTCTCCAAACACTTCTCTATTCTCTTTCAAAGTTCTCCATGCTCTAAAACATTTCCCATGTTCTCAAACACTTTCTTCCAAAATCCACAAAGTTCCCAAACACCACTTTCCTTACTCTTCCAAAATTCTCCAAATCTCTCAAACACTTCTCCCCTCTCTAAAGCTCTCAAACACTTCCCAAACACCTTTCTCTTCTCCAAGTTCTCAAACACTTCCTTTCTTCCTCAAAGTTCTCTTAGTTTCATTAATGTTTTCTTAGTTGTAATTTATTTTTCTTGCAATGTACATTCTTTCTTCTTGTTTTGTTTCTTTTGTTTTCATTTTTGTTTTGTGTAGGAAAATTGAATTGGATCATTCAATCACCAATCCCTGTGGAATCGACCTCGCACTTACATATACTATACTACCGAACGGCTCGTGCACTTGCGAGTATCACAAGTTGAGGATGCAGCTGAATCCATTTTGGTGCAGCTAAATCTACACAACAAGTTTTTGGCGCCGTTGCCGGGATCGGTAACATTGTTTGATTCTATTTGGTTTTTCCTACTTTTTATTTATTTTTATCTTTCTTATAACTAGACAGTTTCATGTTTTAAAGTTAATGAGGTTAATTGATAAGTTGTGTTTGTAGTCCAACGGACAAGGACAATTGCCTGACAAGCAAGAGAACTGGGTTTGAATCCCAGCTTACACAACACCCAAAAACAAAAAGGTTCAAGTAGCATGTTGATTATTTCTAGTTTATGGTTTCATTCACTTGCTCTTAATTAATTATCTTGTTCAAGTTTACATAAACACCATATGACTCTTGGACTGATTAGTGAATGAATGGGTAGATATTGAAGACAAACACCATGTTTAAATTCTACTTTGTTCTTTATTGTTCTTCTTGTTCTTAATGGGTTCGGAATTTGTGTTTAGACTAAACACCATAGCTAAATGCTTTTTCTGAATACTTGATTAAAACCACACACCATATGGATAATCATATTTGAGAAAGAGCGAACTTCATAAGCTAGTTTGATTTACTTTGCTGCTTGTTACTTTGAAGCATGAAATTGGACGTGTGTTGATTTTCCTTTCCATTTTAGTTTTTATTTCCTAATCTTTTAATTCTGTTTCAAGTTTCTGTGTTTGTTTTAGCAAGTAATGTCAACTTAATAAAAATGGAGAGAGATGGTAACCTCAATCATAAGAATGGGGAGTGTGGAGTAGTGGGAGAAGTCGCGACTTCCATTTGCATCATGCTCGACCTAATCGCTTCAAGGGGGAGTATTCCAATCCTTTCTCTTTAGTTGTTTTGTTATTATTTCAGTCATTTTAATTTTCTATTTCTTTTATTAAAAAAAAAATTTAAAAAGATTTTTTATATGAGCTGACTCGTGGTAACTCCAGTGAGCGTCTCCTTCAATACAGTGTCTAGGAGTTCTTTAGGCGATACCTTCGGTGTCTAAGAAGTTTGGGTTTTAAGTGGGACCTTTGTGACCCCTCCAACCTTCCCGGATCCCCTGGCTGTGTTTTCTAAGGCCATTAACTGGTCATCCTTAAGTTTTTCTCTTAAAATAAGCAGTTACTTGTGTGTTTACTTAACTAAAAATAAAAATGCATGTTTGGGTTTTCATGTTTTTGTTTGATCGTCGTTCTTTAAATTTAGGGTCATTCGTCTCTTTGAGATAACATAACGTTTTTATTTCCCAATTAAAAAAAACGCACATACATTTTTAAAATTAAAAAAAATAAATAAAAGCTGAAATCATTTCTTCTTGGCGCTCGGTGTCTCGACCATAGGAGCTTTTAGTTTGGCCCTCTGGCTGTCCTCTTCCGGGGCTTCACGCACAGCCTCTTGGGGCTCATCACTTGAGCTCCCAAAGATCGCAATCTTAGCTTCAGTGTAACTACTCTCGCGATCTAGTTTCTTGCGTTTAACCGGTCGGTCTAGGTCCTCCAGCTGTTTTCGCATGTCGCGAGAGTACAACTCTACCATCTTTGATAGGTTTTTATTCTCGTCCCGCAATACGTCTAGCTGGTGTCGATTCACCTCCACTATCCTTGACTGCTCCAATGGCAACATCGTTGTCCAGGAGTATTGAGTCATTGACAGTCACAGGCCCCGTGCGGAGGCAAAGTAGGGCATCCATACTGGTGCTACCTGCTTGGCCTCGTGTTTGAGTCGGTGGAGCTAGGTTGAGATCCAACGAAAAGGGGTAGGAAGAAGCCATAGATTTCTCACTTTTCTTTTTCTTTTTCTTGCTTGTTTTCTCTTTTGTGTTTTTCCCATTCTTTTTCTTTCTTATAGATGTAGTCTTTGACAAACCCTAACCATTGCAGCGACGTTCCTCGAGTCCCACAACCTTCTCACTTTCCAACCGTTTCCAACTCATTTTTCACGACTTGCTTTGTCTGAACGGACGCGTTTCAGCAAAATCGACGCACCTTTCCATGGACCCGTAATTTCTGCTTGTGGAGTCTGTGGCGCCTCTATGCGTCGACACGTGTCTCGCCCTGTCTGTTGGTCCCTTACACTGACCCATGTTTTAGAATCCAATTCACGTTTGATCTTAAATTAAAAAAATTAAAATTAAAATTAAAACATGTGGGCTTCAGATTTCAGGTTGGGTTGGGTTTTACTGTTGTTGGGTTAATTTCATTGTGGGCTTTGGGCTTTCAATTGTTTGGGTTTCAGTTTGTGTAAGACTATCTGTTAGGGCTTACTGTTTTGAGTGTTTTACTGTTTCGTTTTTTTTTTTTTTTATATTTTATATTTTATATTTGTTTGATTGTTTTGTAATTTTTATTTTGTAATTGTTTTATTTTATTTTTGTATGTTTTGTGATTTTTTATTTGCTTTAATACCTTTCAGTTGTTGTTATGACATTGTTTGTGGCTAATTTTTAAACATTGAGGACAATGTTCATTTCTAGGTTTGGGGGTATTGGAGTTTCGCATGTATTATTTTTTTTCTTAATTAAAAAAAAATTAAAAATTTCTTGTTTTTCTTCTATTTGAGTCTTATTTTGTTTTTGAGTCACTTTTCGAACACTTATGATGAGATAGTGATAAATGTTTGCATGACTTAAATAAAAATTGGATTTCATTTTTTTTTTAGTGTTTCTTTTCTTTATAAAAATTAAAAATTAAAAATTTCTAAATAAAAAAAAAATTTGGCATTGTTCTATCATGACATGCTTGAAACCTTCTTTACACTTGCAATTTGTTTCATAATTTTCCAATTAAAGGATTTGCATAATCTAAAGAATTGTATGAAGCATAAATTAGACTTATATAACCAACCATATAAAGTGAGCTTTTGAGCCTTGTACTTCAATTCATGAGTGTTATACATACTCTTATTTTCTTGTCATCTAAGTTGTTGTTTGATCTCATTATTCATTGATTTGGTTGAACACTTAAAAGTCATTCATTCTTGTGCAATTTGACTTCATGACATTTAAAGAAATGATATTAAGGTCTTCTTTGAATCGTTTGTGTCTTTCAAGCTAACCTTATGCATGCTTAAGCATGATTTTCCATTGTTAACCATTTTGAGCCTACATGTAAACCTTTTCTTTCATTTACCAATTTTATTTCCTCGCCTTAGCCCGAAAAACAAATATTTACCTTTCTAAGGAACTCATGAGCTTTAATTTGGATGTGTTTTTCATGCTAAGTTTGGGAAGAGGTGTTACATTTAGAAAAAAAAATTCACACAATTGGTAAAAGAAAAGAGAAAAGTTAAGTGGTGGTTGGTAGAAATTTCATTTTTGGGCCTTCAAAATAATTGGTGTTTGTTCAATTAAAGGAAAGGAGTATGAATCAATGTAAATGAAGGTATAAGGAGTTTTGATCGTGTAAAAGAAAAAATCTAATCGTGATGATTCGAAGTCTTGTAAACAATTATTTTATGCTCTTACATTGCGAGTTCCTTGGACTTTGTATTATCCATACCTTTCATTTCTTACTCACCTTACACCCTTGGCCCCATTACAACCTATGTTAAAGACCTAAATTGATCTTAAATGTCATGTGGTTGAATTGCATCCATTTTCTTATTTTTAAGTGTTTGGCATCCTTCTTGAGATCATATTAATGCAAGTTCTTCATCTTTCTATTTCGAGTTAAGTCCTTATGGTTTAACTCTATTCTCATGTTTATAACTGAGTGATGCATTATAGCCCTCTTCTGAGTGATTCATTTGTGAGAGGACAACTTTGGTGAGATTTGAAGTTAAACTTATGCTTTGTATGATTTTTGAAATTGTGTGAAAACTAAGATTGGGGAATTTGTTGTATTTGGCTATCACACTACTACACTTTGAGCATATTGTGTTTAGAACTTTTCCGCTTTGTAAATAATGTCTAAAAATTGAGCTTTTATTGTTAAAACGTTTAAGTCATGTGCATGAGTCATTTTTCTTCAGAAAATGTTCGGAAAAATTGTTTTGAGTTCGTTTTATTTTTGTAATTGTTTTCTTTATTTTTGTTTTTTGTTTTGTTTTTGTTAATGTATTTGCGTTTGTGTTTGTTTTTGGTTTTGGTTTTGCTTAAGGACTAACAAATCTAATAAGTTTTCTAACCATTTTGTTTTGTAGAGTTAGAAAAACGTTTGTGGGTATCGATATTCTGTTAAACCCTCAGGAGACACAACTCCTCCTACTAGGGATGCCTAGAGGTTTAAAGGCTTGTTGCATATGCTAAATGCAATCGAGTTACCTACGAAAGTGGTCTAGTTAACTTCTTGTTTTGTTTTTTTTTATCTGTGTTTTCCTTTTTGTTTTGCTCGAGGACTAGCAAAATCTAGGTTTGGGGGTATTTGATCGGTGCATAATTACATATCAATTTGTACCCTTTTAACTTATGATTTGGTTATGTTTTTGAGTTAAACTTGTGCTTTTAACTTCTTTTGTGTATGTTTCAGTGTTTGTTGCGTAGATACAGCTGCACCAAAATGGATTCAACTGCATCCTCAACTTGTGATACTCGCAAGTGCACGAACCGTTGGTAGTTTAGCGTATGTAAGTGCGAGGTCGATTCCACAGGGATTGGTGATTGAATGATCCAATTCAATTTTCCTACACAAAACAAAAATGAAAACAAAAGAAACAAAACAAGAAGAACGAATGTACATTACAAGAAAAATAAATTACAACTTAGAGAACATTAAAGAGAGCATTTGAGGAAGGAAGGAAAGTGTTTGAGAGATTTGGAGAATTTTGGAAGAGAAGGGAAATGTGGAAGAGAGTAGAGAAGTGTTTGGAAAGCTTGAGGATTTTGGAAGAGAAAGTGTTTGAGAACTTTGAGAATTTGGAAGAGAGCGTTTGAGAACTTGGATGATTTTTGGAAGGGAAGAGAAATGTGTTTGAGAACTTGGAGAATGTTTGTGAACTTGGAGAATTTGATAACTTAGGGAAGGGAGAGAAAGGTGTTTGTGAAGTGTTTGAGACATGGAGACTTTTGGAAGAGAAGGGAAAATGGTGTTGAGAACTTTGTGGATTTTGGAAGAGCATGTGTTTGAAAGCTTTAGAGAATTTGATGAAGGAAATGGGAGAAGTGTTTGGGAAGTGTTTGGAGAAGAGAGTGTTGAAGAATTTAGAAGAAGAGAAAGGAAAAGTAGAATGATCTTATTACAACAATTGAGAGCTACAAAGGGAAACTAAGAGAATTTGAGGGAGAGAAGGGAAGGGAGCTCTAGAGAAGTGATTGAGAGCTCCCCCCCTTGGGGTGTTTACAAGCTTAGGAAACCTCACTATTTATAGGCCTAAGGAGGTTGAAAATCTGAATTATACAATTGAATTATATAAACACACTAACTTCACCTAACACACTACACTTAATTCACCAACTTAACCTAACACACAATTGCATTTGAAAACAATTCCTCTTGTCTTTAGGCTTAGTGTTGCATCATCCACTTCAACATCTTTTGGCATTAAGCTTAGTGTTGCATCATCCACTTCACCATCTTTTGGCTGCTGCAAAATTCCACTCAAATATATGTATTGAATATGCTTCACCAAACTTTCCCACAATCAACAACACATCATCATGCATATGTCATACATGACAATGCATTGCAGTCAGCTTGTGGGCTCGTTTTGGGCTTGTGGCTCCAGTCTGAAAAATCTGGAAAAATATGGATCTTGAAGCTCTTTGTCTTATCTTTCCAAGCATATGCAGCCCAACTCAAGAAAAAATCGGAAAGGCCTTCAAATGTGATTTTTGGACCAGTAACGCAGATGCTGCCGAATTTGACCTTTCCAATGATGTATGGCTCATTTTCTGGTTCTTCTTGAGCAAGTACAGTCCAATCCGTGAAGTTGACTGATCTGCAGACACCGTTTTGAGTTAACTTGTCTCCAAAATGCAATTAGTGAGTCCTTAAGCTTATTACACTGAAACAAACACAAAACTTATTAAAAGCACAAGTTTAACTCAAAAACATAACCAAATCATAAATTAAAAGGGTACAAAATGATATGTAAATATGCACCGATCAAATACCCCCAAACCTAGATTTTGCTAGTCCTCGAGCAAAAGAAAACAAAGAGAAAAACAAAACAAGAAGTTAACTAGACCACTTTCGCAGGTAATTCGATTGCATTTAGCGTATGTAACAAGCCTTTAAACCTCTAGGTATCCCTAGTAGGAGGAGTTGTGTCTCCTGAGAGTTTAACAGATATCAAATACCCACAAACGTTTTTCTAACTCTACAAAACAAAATGGTTAGAAAACTTAAAAGATTGTTAGTCCTTAAGCAAAATAACAAAAACAAAAATAAAAGCAAAAACAAAAATAAAAATAGAAACAATCACAAAACACAAATCACAAAAAATCAAAATAAAAACTCAAAACAACATTTCCGAACCTTTCTGAAGAGAAATGACTCATGCACATGACTCAAAAGTTTTAACAATAAAAGCTCAATTTTAGACATTATTCACAGAGCGGCAAAGTTCAAAACACAACATGCTCAAAGTGTGGTAGTGTGATAGCCAAATGCAACAAATTCCCCAATCTTAGTTTTCACACAATTTCAAAAATCATACAAAGCATAAGTTCAACTTCAAATCTCACCGAAGTTGTCCTCTCACAAATGAATCACTCAGAAGAGGGCTATAATGCATCACTCAGTTATAAACATGAGAATAAAGTTAAACCATAAGGATTTAACTCGAAATAGAAAGATGAAGAACTTGCATTAATATGATCTCAAGAAGGATGCCAAACACTTAAAAGTAGAAAAATGGATGCAATTCAACCACATGACATTTAAGATCAATTTAGGTCTTTAGTATAGGTTGTAATGGGGCCAAGGGTGTAAGTGAGTAAGAAATGAAAGGTATGGATAATACAAAGTCCAAGGAACTCGCAATGTAAGAGCATAAAATAATTGTTTACAAGACTTCGAATCATCACGATTAGATTTTTTCTTTTACATGATCAAAACTCCTTATACCTTCATTTACATTGATTCATACTCCTTTCTTTTAATTGAACAAACACCAATTTATTTTGAAGGCCCAAAAATGAAATTTCTTTCAATCACCACTTAACTTTTCTCTTTTCTTTCACCAATTGTGTGAATATATATATTTTTTGAAATGTAACAACTCTTCCCAAACCTAGTATGAAAAACACATCCCAATTAAAGCTCATGAGTTCCTTAGAAAGGTAAATATTTGTTTTTCAGGCTAAGGTGAGGAAATATAATTGGTAAATGAAAGAAAAGGTTTACATGTAGGCTCAAAATGTTTAACAATGGAAAATCATGCTTAAGCATGCATAAGGTTAGCTTGAAAGGCACAAACGATCCAAAGAAGGCCTTAATATCATTTCTTAAATGTCATGAAATCAAATTGCATAAGAATGAATGACTTTTAAGTGTTCAACCAAATCAATGAATAATGAGATCAAACAACAACTTTGACGACAAGAAAATTAGAGTACATGTATAACACTCATGAATTGAAGGACAAGGCTCAAAAGCTCACTTTATATGGTTGGTTATATAAGTCTAATTTATACTTCATACAATTCTTTAGATCATGCAAATCCTTTAATTGGAAAATTATGAAACAAATGGCAAGTGTAAAGGTTTCGAACATATCATGATAGAACAATGCCAAATTTTTTTTTTTAATAAAGCAAAAACACTAAAATAAAATAAAATCCAATTTTTATTTAAGTCATGCAAACATTTATCACTATCTCATCATAAGTGTTCGGAAAGTGACTCAAAACAAAAACAAAACTCAAATAGAAGAAAAACAAGCATTTTTTTTTTTAATTAAGAAAAAAAATAATACATGCTAAACTCCAATACCCCCAAACCTAGAAATGAACATTGTCCTCAATGTTTAAAAATTAGCCACAAACAATGTCATAACAACAAATGAAGGGTATTAAAGCAAATAAAAATCACAAAACATACAAAAATAAAATAAAACAATTACAAAATAAAAATTACAAAACAAACAATCAAATAAAAAAAACACGAAACAGTAAAACACTCAAAACAGTAAGCCCTAACAGATAGTCTTACACAAACTGAAACCCAAACAATTGAAAGCCCAACCCAAAATGAAATTAACCCAACAACGGTAAAACCCGACCCAACATGAAATCTGAAGCCCACACGTTTAAATTTAATTTTTTTTCTTAAAAAGATAAAACGTGAATTAAGAGCGCAAAGCGGGATTTCTAAAAAGAGGGAATGTGGTCCCTGATGTCGTCTCATGGATAGTCACGGGCAGAAGGCAGGAGCCACGTGTCGACGCATAGAGGCGCCGCAGACTCCACAAGCAGAAATTACGGGGCCATGGAAAGGCGCGACGACTTTGCTGAACGCGTCCATTTAGACAAAGCAAGTCGTGACAAATAAGTTGGAAACGGTTGGAAAGTGAGATGGTTGTGGGACTCGAGGAACGCTGGAGATTCAGAAAATGCTTAGCACGCACTGGCTAGGGTTTTGTGAAAGACTATGTCTATAAGAAGGAAAAAGAAGGGGGAAAAAACAAAAACACAAACTCAGAAACCCAAAAGAGAAAAGAAGCAAGAAAAAAAAACTGAGAAATCAAATGGCTTCTTCCTACCCCTTTTCGTTAGATCTCAACCTAGCTCCACCGACTCAAACACGAGGCCAAGCAGTAGCACCAGTATGGATGCCCTACTTTGCCTCCGCACGGGGCCTGGACTGTCAATGACTCAATACTCCTGGACAACGATGTTGCCATTGGAGTTGGCAGAAATTTGGTGACTCCTAAAGATATACGTGTGTTCGGGACAAGGGATGACAACCGGGTCATGAGTGATGCCCTGGCACTGAGCATGCAGAGTCCAAGCATTAAGAACAAGAAGAACAATAAAGAACCAAGTAGAATTTAAACATGGTGTTCGTCTTCAATATCTACCCATTCATTCACTAATCAGTCCAAGAGTCATATGGTGTTTATGTAAACTTGAACAAGATATTTAATTAAGAGCAAGTGAATGAAACCATAAACTAGAAATAATCAACATGCTACTTGAACCTTTTTGTTTTTGGGTGTTGTGTAAGCTGGGACTCAAACCCAGTTCTCTTGCTTGTCAAGCAATTGTCCTTGTCAGTTGGACTACAAACACAACTTATCAATTAACGTCATTAACTTTAAAACATGAAACTGTCCAGTTATATACAAAAAATAAAAATAAAAAGTAGGAAAACCAAATAGAATCAAACAATGTTACCGATCCCGGCAACGGCGCCAAAAACTTGTTGCGTAGATACAGCTGCACCAAAATGGATTCAACTGCATCCTCAACTTGTGATACTCGCAAGTGCACGAACCGTTGGTAGTTTAGCGTATGTAAGTGCGAGGTCGATTCCACAGGGATTGGTGATTGAATGATCCAATTCAATTTTCCTACACAAAACAAAAATGAAAACAAAAGAAACAAAACAAGAAGAACGAATGTACATTACAAGAAAAATAAATTACAACTTAGAGAACATTAAAGAGAGCATTTGAGGAAGGAAGGAAAGTGTTTGAGAGATTTGGAGAATTTTGGAAGAGAAGGGAAATGTGGAAGAGAGTAGAGAAGTGTTTGGAAAGCTTGAGGATTTTGGAAGAGAAAGTGTTTGAGAACTTTGAGAATTTGGAAGAGAGCGTTTGAGAACTTGGATGATTTTTGGAAGGGAAGAGAAATGTGTTTGAGAACTTGGAGAATGTTTGTGAACTTGGAGAATTTGATAACTTAGGGAAGGGAGAGAAAGGTGTTTGTGAAGTGTTTGAGACATGGAGACTTTTGGAAGAGAAGGGAAAATTGTGTTGAGAACTTTGTGGATTTTGGAAGAGCATGTGTTTGAAAGCTTTAGAGAATTTGATGAAGGAAATGGGAGAAGTGTTTGGGAAGTGTTTGGAGAAGAGAGTGTTGAAGAATTTAGAAGAAGAGAAAGGAAAAGTAGAATGATCTTATTACAACAATTGAGAGCTACAAAGGGAAACTAAGAGAATTTGAGGGAGAGAAGGGAAGGGAGCTCTAGAGAAGTGATTGAGAGCTCCTCCCCTTGGGGTGTTTACAAGCTTAGGAAACCTCACTATTTATAGGCCTAAGGAGGTTGAAAATCTGAATTATACAATTGAATTATATAAATACACTAACTTCACCTAACACACTACACTTAATTCACCAACTTAACCTAACACACAATTGCATTTGAAAACAATTCCTCTTGTCTTTAGGCTTAGTGTTGCATCATCCACTTCAACATCTTTTGGCATTAAGCTTAGTGTTGCATCATCCACTTCACCATCTTTTGGCTGCTGCAAAATTCCACTCAAATATATGTATTGAATATGCTTCACCAAACTTTCCCACAATCAACAACACATCATCATGCATATGTCATGCATGACAATGCATTGCAGCCAGCTTGTGGGCTCGTTTTGGGCTTGTGGCTCCAGTCTGAAAAATCTGGAAAAATATGGATCTTGAAGCTCTTTGTCTTATCTTTCCAAGCATATGCAGCCCAACTCAAGGAAAAATCGGAAAGGCCTTCAAATGTGATTTTTGGCCCAGTAATGCAGATGCTGCCGAATTTGACATTTCCAATGATGTATGGCTCATTTTCTGGTTCTTCTTGAGCAAGTACAGTCCAATCCGTGAAGTTGACTGATCTGCAGACACCGTTTTGAGTTAACTTGTCTCCAAAATGCAATTAGTGAGTCCTTAAGCTTATTACACTGAAACAAACACAAAACTTATTAAAAGCACAAGTTTAACTCAAAAACATAACCAAATCATAAATTAAAAGGGTACAAAATGATATGTAAATATGCACCGATCAGTGTTATAAGCTTGAGACTCACTAATTGCATTTTGGACACAAGTTAGCTCAAAACGGTGTCTCAGATCAGTCAACTTCACAGATTGGACTGTACTTGCTCAAGAAGAACCAGATAATGAGCCATAAAGTTCTCTATTCTCCAAACACTTCTCTATTCTCTTTCAAAGTTCTCCATGCTCTAAAACATTTCCCATGTTCTCAAACACTTTCTTCCAAAATCCACAAAGTTCCCAAACACCACTTTCCTTACTCTTCCAAAATTCTCCAAATCTCTCAAACACTTCTCCCCTCTCTAAAGCTCTCAAACACTTCCCAAACACATTTCTCTTCTCCAAGTTCTCAAACACTTCCTTTCTTCCTCAAAGTTCTCTTAGTTTCATTAATGTTTTCTTAGTTGTAATTTATTTTTCTTGCAATGTATATTCTTTCTTCTTGTTTTGTTTCTTTTGTTTTCATTTTTGTTTTGTGTAGGAAAATTGAATTGGATCATTCAATCACCAATCCCCGTGGAATCGACCTCGCACTTGCGAGTATCACAAGTTGAGGATGCAGCTGAATCCATTTTGGTGCAGCTAAATCTACACAACATGTATGAGAAATATGTAACTCACTAACAAATTTAATGAATGGTTAACATTAATAATGATTGTTATTAATCAATCATTAACATAAAATCATTACTCGAAAAGCTCCCGATAGGAATGAATTGAATAATTTACCAAGAAGAACTAATCATGTAGAAAATAAAAATGTAATACCTCCTTATGACGAACCAAACATGCTAAGCAAGGTCTAAATATTCAATGATATTCAAAATATCGGTAGTCCAAAAACACAGAAATTTCGATGGAAATATCGGGATATTATCAATATCGATAAAAATTGAATAAAAACTATAGAAATTGTGAGAAAAATTTGGAAATTTTTATTGAAACTTTGGAGAATATTTATTTAGTCAATTATCTATTAGTTTATTACAAAAAAAAAATTAGAAGGAAATGCATTGCATGATGGATTTAACTGATTTAAGTTGATTATACAGCGAGCTGACAAACACTGTGAGTGTAGAAAATATGTAGTAATTAATTAAAAAAGATTAAACACACCATAAATCATTTATATATAATGATTTACTACAATATTTTATACTTTATACATTGCATGGTAAGATACATGAGTGACTTAGTACCACATAGAGTTCCTATGAGGTTCAAAATTTTCACTATCTTCATCATCTCTATGTGTAGAGTAAGTGTATTGTGAAGAGCAGTCATCAAATGATAAATCACCAAAATAGTTTTGCATGTAATTGTTAATATGTCATCCATATAAATATAAATATTTTTGTGAATATTTTAGCATATTATCACAAAAATATAAGTGATATGGCGATTAAGGTGTTGGAGGAGTAAAATGGGAAGGGTTCAAATCCTCTTTGTGTTTTTTTTTCTTCCTTTACATCAATATATTACTGAAGTGTGAGCGAAATTATCAACATCAATATTTTTCGATATTATTGTCAATATTGTCGATATATATACAATATGTACATGGATATGTTCCAAAATATTCGTGATTCAAAAAAACCGAAAATATCCTCGATATTTCATCGATATTATCGATATTTCAGACTATGATGCTAAGTGAATTGTTAAATTGTAAAATGGAGAAAGATACCACGAAGTGAGAAAGGGATATCGAAGAAGGAAAAGAAGACAAATGAGCAAATAAACAAGCAAATTTCACACCATGCCAAAAAGAAGAAACATATCAGAAAAAGAAAAATATATATATCAGTATTAAATTGCACCAAAATTAATTGAGTTGTAATAGGAAATGCCTAAGTTTCTAATTATTTGCTAAAACTTGTTTATTTTATATTGGCGTTTGACTTCATTATGATGAACCAATGAAGAGGGGCGTTTGGAGGGTGTGGGGCTTCAGGTTGGGCCACATCACCATATTTTCTGATTATTTATGTTGAAAGCTGAAGAAAGAAGATGAAACCAGCTTCTCCATTTTGAAGAAGAGTGACAGGAGAGTGGAATTTGCAGAGAAGATACAAGCTTTCGTTGTTGGATTACAACAATTTGACGTCTTTCACAAGAAAAAAGCATGGCCAGTTGGGTAAGGAGCCCGCAGCCTCATCCCCATCTCCATCCTCATCAATCTTTCAACAAGCGGCTGCTAATTCAACCGCAAAGTCGTACTTTCAGGCTTTCAAATTCCCATCGTCATCTTCGGAGGAGAATTTACTGTAACTATGATGACGATGCCACAAAGAAACAATCACAACCGCAAGCTCCACAGCCAACTGGGATTAAGCTCTACTCTGAGATTGAGAGGTTATGTTTTGTTATGCCCCTTTCTTTCAGCTCTGTTATGATGGCTGATGTAATTGTTTGTTTGCCCTCGGGTTAAATCTACCCTCCAATTCAAAGCTTGTTCTTTTATCTACTTCCAGATTACTTACAGAGACTGTGAGGCAATCCCAAGGTCGCTGGGATGGTTCAAGCGACTGGACTCAAGTGGAGGTGTAATTTCATTTCATTCTCTTATTGCTCTTCAGATGATCACACGTTTACTCTTTTTTTTAGTGCACAAAGCTTTTCTGGATAAGTTGACCAATCACCGGATTTCAAATTTTGTTCTCTCATGTTTATATGCTGTGATGAATTATGTCTTGGAAATCATTTACAGGTTGTTTATTTAGTTAAAAGGAGATTATGCAGGTGAATTCTAGATGCAAATTGGCTTTTGGTTGAAACTTGATCGAATTTGCATATTCTTTTTTTTAAGTTACAAAAGCAAGCTTTATAATATTCAAAACCATACAAACAAACAATATATGTCAAACACCCCACACAAATTATGCTCTCATTAGTAAGGGCTGAAGCAGCCAGAGAGTTAATCTTAGTGGACATTGAAAATGAAAGACCACTAGCCCAACCAGGTACTGGCTGCAAGTGTTAATCCAAGAAACTTTCTCGAGCATTTCATAAAAGTCTGACTTGAAAGCCGGCTAACAATGTTTCAAAGGAGTACGTGTTGGACAGTGTCTATACAAAAGCAGCCACTCTCTCTCTCTCTCTCTCTCTCTCTCTCAGTGAAGGATTCGTAACCGCACTAAACCAATCTATCATTATCCATCTCAGGGGGCATGGGTTCTCAAACCAAAAACCTCAGAACCCAAGGCCGTTGTACATTTTATTGGTGGCATATTTGTTGGAGCTGCCCCTCAGCTTACCTACCGCATGTTTCTTGAGCGCCTCTCAGAAAGGTGAGATTCAATTCAAACTTTGGTTGTCTGGTAATGAGCTTGTATAGTCCATATCATGCTAGTATAGCTATGTATGTATGTACACTTTGGATCCCTATGTTACATGATTCAATCTGTTTTCTTTAAAGGTCCAGAGAATTGTGGTTGTTATAGAAAGTTGTGTTTGTTCCTAGTGTATCTACTATTGGTAGATTATGATGGAGTTTTCTGCTTTTGAGAAAGAAGAAAAATATGATGCAGCCTTTTCTGTGCTGTAGGGGTATTTTGGTGATTGCAACACCATATGCTAGTGGATTTGATCACTTCTTCATTGCAGATGAAGTCCAATTCAAATTTGACCGGTGTTATCGGTTTCTTAAAGAGACGGTGTGTTTTTATTTATTATTTTCAGAATCTGTTTGTTTGTTGTTCTGCTTAATTTTCTTCCTTAGGTAAACAAAACCTAAGATTCTTGATTATACAGGTTCAAGATCTTCCTACTTTCGGCATTGGCCATTCTTTGGGATCTGTCATCCACCTTCTGATTGGTATTGCCACCTTTTAGTTTTTACCTAACAAACTGTTCTTACGGGTGCAAATGATTGGGGTTTTAGAAATTCACTACGTTAGTGACTCCGGTCAGGTTCAAGATATGCTGTTCAAAGAAATGGGAATGTGTTGATGGCATTCAATAACAAGGTATTTGACCTCCTGAATTCATTATTATACATGTCAGAACTTGATGAGAAGAGACGAAATTGAGATAACTAGAGGTGGAATCCTCTCTTTTAAAAATTTAAAGGTGCAGCATTTCAGCTCATAAGTCTATAGAAAGAAATTTAGCAGCACATCCTTTATATTCCCCCTTGTTTTTGCCTAGTTTCTTTGTGTGACCAAGAGGATAGAAATTTTCAAGATTATTTCTTTTTTAACTTTTACATTTTTCTTCCAATTCTTTTTTCATTTAGGCCGAAACCAGTTGAATTGTATACATTCTTTTCTTATCTCATGCCCTCAACACATGCATCGTGTTTACTTCATGGAAAAGGAACAAAAAATAAGAAGTAAAACTTACACGCAGACACCCGCAGAATCACTCTATATATGGTTTGGCAAACTATTTCTGTACAACATTTGAGATTCAAATTTTTTGTTCTTCCTTGATTTAACAGGAGGCAAGCTCAGCTGTTCCTCTGTTCTCACCTGTTCTTGTTCCAGTGGCTCAAGGCCTCGGACCAATTTTATCACAGATTGCATCATCACCAACCGTCCGCTTTGGGGTGAGAGTTCTATTATTAATGTCTTATATATGTGCGTGTCTATGTATATGTATATTTTAGTTTTTGAACCATCCCACATAGAGGTTGATTATATGATCGTCTTATCAAGTAAGTGCATTTTATTCATTTCTAGCCATTAATAGGTTTAGTAACAACTGTCTCATCAATTCTTATGAAAATGCTTGCAGGCAGAAATGACTTTGAAGCAATTTGAAAACCTTAGCCCTCCCATCATGAAGCAAGTTCTTCCTTTAGTTGAGCAGCTCCCTCCCTTGTATATGGACTTAGTTAAGGGAAGAGAAGATTTTGTTCCAAAACCTGAAGAAACTCGACGACTAGTAAGCAAACCTATAACTATTTACAAGTTAATACTATACTTCCCTTAATCAAATCATTGTACTTTTTTTATTATAAGAATTCAAATTTGTGTTAAGGTTTACAACTTACATTTTCCATTTATTGACATTTTCTTCAGATAAAATCATACTATGGTATTTCCAGGAATCTTCTGGTGAAGTTTAAGGATGATACAATTGATGAGACTTCGATATTAGCTCAGTTGCTAAGTTCAGAGTCAGCCATCAGTTCTATGCTAGACATGTCAATTCGCTTATTGCCTGGAGATCACGGGCTTCCTTTGCAACAGGTGATTTTTGTGCCAACCATTTAGTGGGGAATATATTTCCATAGCTTTTACTTATGGAAATGTATGCGTAGAATCCCTGAGTGCAGTTCCAATTTGTCCATCTCTGTCAACGAGACAAGCAATTTAGATAATATTTCTATCGTGCAGGCTCTCCCAGACGTGCCTCCAGCAATGGCAGATGCAGTAAATCGTGGAAGTGAGATGTTGGCCAATCTCACCGTGGGGACGCCATGGGAGACAGTTGCTAAAGAAATAGGCAACTCATTAGGCGTGGATTCAAAGATCCTTCGTGCAGAAATATCTAAAGACGTAGGCCTGCTTGTGGATGTGGTTGTATCTTGGATAGCTTCCAACACAGGTCCAAAGCTTTTGAAGCCGTGAAGAGTTGGACAAACAATAGCATACACATGAGAGACAGCAATTGTTATCTCACTTAGACAAGGATATGATATTTAACAGGACAATGAAAGGAATTGATTTGGAAACAAAGTCTTGTTCATATTCAGTTTTATCCTCATTTCATGTAATTTCCGAGACGCCCAATTATAGAAGTAATCAAACATGTTTTTACACACCAAAGCCTTTGTTTGAATGCAGATGTACATCATTTGTGATTTGTAAGGTGTAACAGAAACAAGAAGCATTTTGAAACAAGGAGAAGACTGTTCCATTTGATTCATAAATATCTGACTTTGTATCTAATGTCTACAGCATAAGACATGAATGGATATGCAGTGTTCGCACCATTATTTGTTTCCCACAATCCGAACCATATAAATATGAGACCAGTTTATAAACTTTATATGACAGCTCATTTGTCAGATATTTACATCAACAGGCAGAACGTACTATCTGACTTCATAACGAACTAAACAAAAAGATGCCACAGTGAGCAGGTCAACCCTCCTGCCGTCCTGCGTCTAATCTTCATGATACAGATAGAGGCCAAGGCCAAACCGAGCACATGCTCTGCAGAAAGCTATTTCCTCCGCTGCGGTAACTGGATCGGCATTGTGGCCATCACTGGGTGATACTGTTCCAGTTGACTCACGGTGTGCCTGAAATTGGTGTGTCAGAACATCTGTAAGAAATTAGGACTGTAATAAAACATCATTCATGTTGAACTCTATCGGCCTAGGGTCAAGTAGCAAATAGCCAAAGTAACACTGGATTGACTTCTTTTTTCTTTAATTACATCACTCGTGTCTTGTTAACTGAAAGATCGAACTTGGGGCACCTTAGAGCATATGAGATTTACAATTGAACTTGTAGAGATAAAGGATATGAAAAGAACCATGGCAGTTAAATCACATTAAACATGGTCAAAACCCCACTTCCAGATAAAAAACATCCAAGGAGTAATTGAACACCAAGTTACCACACTGCCTTTAGTTTTCAACTGGAAGAGACAGACAAATTCTAATTATTTACGTCAGTTCATTCAGTTGCCTTGTTTCAATAGTGTATTGTCAAGGGTAAAGGCTTGTGCTCCTTTAGATATCATCTGCTCGCCTGCAAAAACATTTTCTATCCCACCCAAGTCTATCTTAGAAACCATTATGAAAATGCTATAAAGAACATCAGCAAACAAAATTGACTAGAGGAAAGAGGTTCTGTTAATAATCCTCTTCACATTATCATCATCTTCTATGTCTTACTATTCACAAATAAGATCCCCACAACTTGTGTGGAAGCAAGAGTATCTAGTCAATTGGCTACTCTCAAGACTGCAATCACAACTTCCCATAAAGACATAATTCAGTGATTTCCAGCCCTTTGCATATCGTACACCTAGTGTAGTACAAAAGGCAATCACCGCACCTAACTCCCAGAATACCAGGATCATCATCAGAAAAACCTTAGGTTTCAATAGACTGTCTCCCTAACCAAAGGAGGTCCCTAGATGCTTTAGCACTTAAGGAAAATTCATGGAGATCCCTCAGAATTAAATACAGAATACTCTGAAAGAGATCAACAGATTCCCAAGTTCTTATGCCATCTCTTTTTCATCATGCTTAGCATCTTTCATAACCTCGGATTCAACTGAAATCATTATTCAGACGTGTACAAAATTAAAGTTTATAGATCATAACCTTCAAAACCAACACATTCCCCTCTTAGTGGAGTATAAAAGAAACAGCTAATACTAAGGGAATTTTTCATAAGATTAAACATAAGACCCAAAAGTGCTAGTCAACCACCACCGGAACCGCTCACAACAAGAGACAGAAAACAGATGTAATGAAGTAACAACTAAGGTGGAATGAGTATTGTTGAACAGCATTATTAGTTAATAGACATGATAAAAGGTAATATAGAAATACACCACTCTAAATGGAAGAAGAGCAATACCTCTCCATCAGATCCACGTATAGTGACACGGTATACAACAGTCACACTTCCATTGTCCGAAAATATTACATCACGGATTTCTCCACACCATCCTGCCAAAAAGAGTGTTAACAAGTAATAACATATAGAGAATTATAAACATTCAAAGGGCAGAGGAAATTAAAATAAGTTTACTGTCGGAAATCCTCTCTAAATGGCAAGAGAGTAGTTGGCGAAGTTCCTGCTAATAGATTTGAAATGGGTTGGTAACCTTAAGACTCTGCCTCAAATTCATAATGCATTGGGGTTTGCAAACCAAACGAATTTGAATCGAGTACATTGCTGAATGCAATAACTATATAATGACTCACTAGTCACCGCTAGAGGGCCCAAGCATTTGTATGTGCACATGATATGACATATCCTTGCCAAAATGCATGAGAAAAATGAAGATGCAGATATCTAATTGCTTGTTGAAAGCAGACATGGATGGATGTATAAGTTGATGAATAGGCTATGGTACTATAGAACACATAATAACAGTTGCAAACACACCAACTACTACGCATTGGTTATAGAAGGGAGTAAATAGATTGCCTAAAATTGTCTGAAAATAATTATAAAAAAAAGGTTGGATTTTTTATAACAATAAAATTGAAATGATAATAACAAGAAGAAACTGTGATGGTCAAATTGAGAAGCTGAGGTGAAGAGAAGACACACCAGGAGCGTAGAAGCTCAACATCCGGTTCGCATGGTACCTACCCAATACAAAAATACACAAACTTTACATGAGATTTGATTGGGAAAAGAGAAAATCAACAAAACCAGAAAATGAAAACTACCAAGGGATGAAGGTGGAGTGATGGTGAGGAGGTGCTTGGGTGATGTTATCAGGGATTCTCTTGTTGAGGTCTCTGAGGATTTCAGCGAGAGGGCGGGTGATGCAGGAAGAGTTAGAAGACGAAAACGACTTGTCTAACGGCACCACATAGTTGGAATTGGGCACTCCCCCTGCCTTCTTGCCGCCATCGCTGCTGCTGCTGCTCTTGCATGCGATCATACAAACCCCGCCCACTCTCCTCCGAGCCCAGATTCCAGCTCCGACCAGTCGGGACCGGAGCCGGGCCTCACCGGCCCCAGAGAAAACGGGTACGGACTTTGGGAGCAAGGCATTGCTGCTATTGGTCTGCAAAGCCATTAGAAAGTCCACGAGCAACAACAACAACAGTAACACAGAAAGTCTCTCTCTTTCAAAGATTCAAAGTCTGGGATGGACTGGTAGATGCAGAGATGATCGATCGATGGTTCAAAATCTAACAAAATTGCGAGACGTGTCTGCAAAGATCACACCCTTTTTTTTTTCTGAGTATTTTTCGTTGGGTTTTTCTCATTTACTTACTAGTCTTCCTGTCCGAAACTCTATGACAGTGACAGACCTACTACAATACCCGACCCGACCCGCAAATGGATCCAGATCCTAAACCCCTCTCAATCTAAAATTATTTTTTGGTTGTTGTCAAAGGACTAACAGCATTTAGTTTTTTTCAAAAGGGTATAAACTTTGTTGTGGCATATCTACGAGAAAGCGTTGGATTGGTTGAATCGTCTATATTTTTATAAAGAGTGTTGCTATTTCTATCCACATGTTCTATTTCTCAGCAATCTTATCTTTCCAGCCACTATATATAAGAAATGTCACCTAAACTTATACATCAATTTCAATTTGTCATTTTAAAGAAAAATTTAAGAGAAATATCACTTTAATTTTTTAAAATTTATGATTTGTCATTTGACTTTAATACCATTCAATTTTTCATACATTTTTAAGGGTATTTTAGTCTTTCAATTTTCAAGGGTATTTTAAAAATGGAAAAAATCAGTATAACCTTTTTTATAAAAAAAAATCTTTTAAACAATTAAAATTGAAAAAAAAAAATTATATCACCTTCCCTATCCCTGTGCACCACTAGCGGCTCCAACCAACCCTGCTCACCTTGAAATCCATTTCTCCTTCCCTCTTCACAACCCATTTCTCCTTCTCTATCTACCATGAAACATCTACCCTCCTCCGCACACAAATTTCCTCAACCCATCCAAACCGAGTCCACCTTTTTCTTTTTCTTTTTTATTTTTGGTAGTTTTCCATTTGCCATGCTCAAATGAACACCAAAAAAAAATTTATACATGCTGAGAGAGAGAGAGAGAAGAGAGAGAGAGAGAGAGAGAGAGAGAGAGAGAGAGAGAGAGAGAGGCTCATGTCCGATGTGTTTTGGGGGTAGGTGGGGGAGAAAGGGAAAGAGGTAACTTTTTTCTCTCATTTATTTTCTTGAAAATAGAAAGATTAAAATACCCTTAAAAATGGATGGAAAACTGGATAATGTTAAAGTCATATGAACAAATCATGGATTTTGAAAAATTAAGATGACATTTCTTTTAAATTTTTCTTTAAGATGACAAATTGAAAGTGATGTATAATTTTAAGTGACATTTCTACAAAAATTCCTTTAAAAAAACACAAACATATCTTTCCACCCTCATTATTCCTAAAATACCCTTTAATTGTATTTACATATTTGCCATTATAATAAAAATAATAATAATAAGTTTCTTCAACCCGGATTTGGTTTAGTTGGTTTGATTGGGCCCCAATTGTATTTATAAATCATCATTGTTTTGTCCCAGCAAATAATGTTTGTGGTTACCTTAAAATATGAAGTGTTCTATACCTACCCCGAACTAAATAAGCAGCAATTTAGTTGGACATTTATTTTCAATATAAAAATATGTTTTTGAGAAAATAAATTTTTTTTTATTGGACGAGGTTCAACCACTCTCAGCATCAAATTGCTACTTCTGTTTTTCAAGTCTCTACAGAAGATGTCATTTTCGATTCTGGATGACAGGACTAAATCTTTTTATTATTTTTACCAAATACTCAAATTAGCTTAAATTTTGCAAAAAGTAGATTTGAATGGTACTATAAAGACGGCCTCTTATTTGAAGATGCAAGAATATTCTCTCTTTGTTCTGCGCTGGACTAATTTTAATGGTAATCCGTTAGAAACTTGTTCACGAATGCTCAGGCTCGGCTGCCCAAGTCAAGATGCTTTTTTCATTGCACGACAAACACAAGTTAACGTGAGGTCGACAGCGCTTTTTAAACTGACACCAAAAAAGTCAGTCGACTAATGAGAGTGAAGATCCTTGATCAGTTGATCAGGTCAAGCAGACTTTTGAGCAGCAGCCTACAACAAAGAGGAACTAATCTCCCTTCTTACCTCATCAATACCCTAAATTGTTTTTGATCCAATCTCCAAACCCATATTTCGCCTCTATTTAACAGTTTATCAAGACTCTCCAAAAAAGAAGAAAATACAATAGAAGACTAAGGGCTAGTTTGGCATTACCTGCGTTGTGAAAATAATTGCGAGAATTTCTGAAGAGAAATTGATCAACTGTGAGAGAACAAGTTTAGCATTTGGTAAACTTTTTGTTAGAAGTGTTGTTCGTATGGATTCCCGTATAATCAAAAAATAATTGCTGCATAATCATTAAATCCAACGCCTCTTTGAAACTGATTCCTGTATAATCAAAAATGAAAGCACATTATTAGCTGTTTTCCTAAATAGCTTTCTCTCACAATAATTTTTAACGATAAGTGATTTTCTCATAGTTTATCAAACGGGTTGGGCTTCCCAAAATTTTAAAAAAATCACTTATCACCCCAAATAAGCAATACCAAAACAGTCACTAAATGTGGATGTGTAATAAATGAAAAATGAAATCACATCAAAATCGATCAGGTCGAGGCGAAAGCACACCGCTGATGGCAAAGCGGAAGTTTGCCGTCTATCTTTAAGGAAATGACCGAACGTGTATAAGCAATGCACATGTGCGAAAACGGAATGAATCTGGAAGGATATGAATGTATCAGTATCAACTCATTTTCCAAAAAGATCAAGTTTAACAGGTAACATTTCTGCCCATGAAGTTTCATCTGTCAATCTATGACTACGAGTTACAACCAAAACCTAGCCCTTAAATTTCTTCAAGGGAAAGACTACATCAAAATGTTCGATATATACAGATCCATGATCAAAAGCATCACATAAACACGAGTACCAGACGTCTCCAAGTAAGTAATGTTGGTGAAGGATCGCATTCCCATCATGTGGGAACCTGCCGTGTTACCTGTCGTTCAGAAGAGTCTAAGTCAAACAAAATTACAGGATGCTTGTTCAGATAAGACCAATCAAATAGACAATTAGTAAACATATTACAATCCAAATCACTTAGTCCAGTAGCCACCTTTACCAGCTTTCTATAAAAAATCTGATGCACTTCACTCCGGAGTCTTTCCACATCCATCACATAATCCCTGTGCTCTTCCTCTACCATTAAATCCTGCAGCCGCTGCCTCAATCTCTCCAATGCACCATCCAACCCACAAAAGTCCTTAAAAACCAGAGCTTCCGTTGTCTTGAGTTGCAGAAGATTCTTAAGTGCAACAAGCGCCTGCTTATTTGCAAATGAAGAAAAACTGATTATCATTACTGGCATTACGGAATCACCTACGTTCTAGTCTAACCAATCAGCAAAGCAAGTGCAGTAAGCACATCAAAATATAACTAGAATGACTCAGGCATGTCATAAAGATGATAACTGAAATTCAGCAACAACAACAAAATGCAATTACACTAATGCTTAAGAAAAGACCTTCTCTTGCAGATCAAGGTCAGCGGATGATGTTAGATCAACCACAGACTTCAAGAAAATGCGACTACTGAAAAAGGGTAGCTCATCCTTCTCCTTATTTTCCAATTGACACTCAGCAAGATCACCCAGAAGGAACAGAGCTTTTCTACGAAGTCTGATATCAATGCTTGATTCACTCATAATGTTCTACAAACAGAAATGACCGGTTTAGAAAAATAGACCACTCATTAAAATGCTTTGCTTTATTCATTTTAATTAGTTACCTGAAGGAGTAAATGCCCAGCTTCCTCATAGAACAACTCTTGGCCAGCTATATTGTTTCTGATCAAGGCCGAAACAGCATACAACGCTTTTGTGGCTTCATCAGCAAAGTCAGATTTCACCATCTTCATTAGCTTGGACAGTGCCCCAAGTTCCAGAACCTGATGTGCTTGCAATTTAGTCAAACAAGTCTTCTTAACTCCAATACCCGAAAGTAAAACCTCTACGCACACAAAACATAAAAAAAAATTCAAAAAAGTTTATGCATATTGCAGAGCATACCTGCTTCTGAACAATTGGGTTATTTTGACTGGCCTTCCCAAGCACCCATGCAGCCATTTTCCTTGTATCTGCATCAGAATGATCAAGCTCTCGTATAACCACAACAAGCCCCCCAAGTTTGTTCAAATCTGCAAGACCCCAAGTCAACCATTTCACTCACTTCAATTTACAACCACACAAGACACAAAACCCAAATCACAAAAATCACAAATCGCACCTACCATTTGCATTATCAATTGGCTCCACAAGTATCAGAAGCTCCTCCAGCGCGCGGTGCCGATCTTCCAGAGACAAAGACGAATTGCTCAAGTCATTTATCGCAACCTGCATCAACTGCGCATCAGACGGCGTCTTCAGCTCGTCCATGAGCTGCTTTATCTCAACCTGACGGTTGCTCAGGTCGGTAGGAGACAATTTCTCAACATCTCGCGCCGTTTCTTTCAATTGAACGGGATCGGAGTGACCTATGGCCCACTGTAACATTCCTTCGAGCGACGAGAATCCGCCGTCGGCGTCCAGGTCGGCAACGGCGGTGTCGTCGTCCCGAGCCTTAGTCTGAGTCTGAGCCAGAGCCTCCTCTTCTGCAGTGGACCAATATACCCCTTCCGACCTGTTAATATTTCGCTCTGCCCTCACCGCCATAAGCATCACCATCACCACTAACATCCATGGGCTCACGCGCTCCATCTCTTTCTTCTTCTTCTTCTTCTTCAGTGCACTGCGCAACGCACCTTGCTCCTCTCTTCCCGTTTTTATTCTAGAAAAATAATTATACACATCATCGAGTACAACGTGCATCGTTGATCTTGGATCGGACGGTTCTTAGAAGTTTGATTGCGTGGCAATTCTTTTGCGCCTTTTATCTTGTTTTGGTTAAGCAAAACGGTGTGGATTGAAAACAAAACGACGCCGTAGCCGACTAGGAGCGCAATTAACCAACAGTAGAGTGTGCTTGTGGCTTAGTTAGGTTTTCAACCTCCTCCGAGCTCCGACTAAAATACAGAGAGGATAGAGAATAGGGAAAAGGTTTAGGGTTTAAGGCCAGGCAAATAGCGAAGTAGCGAAGAGCAGCGAATCAAGAGAGAGAGAGAGAGAGAGAGAGAGAGATGGTGAGACTCACTGCAGACTTGGTATGGAAAAGCCCTCATTTTTTCAATGCCCTTAAGGAGCGAGAGTTAGATCTTCGAGGTATTTTCTTTTCCCTCTTCCGCCATTCCCAATTCTCAATTCCTAACCCTACATTGATTCTGTTAGGGTTTATAATTCAAAACTCTTTCCCCTCTTTGTTCTCAGGTAATAAGATAGCTGTAATCGAAAACTTGGGAGCTACAGAGGTCAGCAATTTACTCAACTGAATTTGTTATCGTCTCAAACCGTAGTTTATTTCATGTAGATGGTTGGTTATTTATGTGAAGCTGCTTCAAATTACTGAATCTAGTTAAGTGATATATGTTTTCCCTTTAATCTGGACAGGACCAATTTGACACCATTGATTTGTCTGACAACGAAATTGTCAAGCTGGAGAATTTACCCTATCTTAATCGTTTGGGTACTTTGATTATCAATAACAATCGAATTACCCGTATCAATCCCAACATTGGAGGTAACTGAAATACTCCTTACTCTCATGCCCAGAATGTTATCTTGTGTTTGTAATTTTATATGTTTTCTGTGTGTTAAATATTAAGTGTTGAGTTGTATGTATCGCAGAGTTCTTGCCAAAGTTACACACCTTAGTACTTACCAACAACAGGCTGGTCAACTTGGTAGAGATTGATCCTCTTGCATCCCTTCCGAAGTTGCAGTTTCTTAGCCTTCTGGATAACAACATCACAAAGAAACCCAATTACAGGCTGTATGTGATCCACAAGTTAAAGTCGCTTCGGGTTCTAGATTTTAAGAAGGTGAAAAACAAGGTGAGTCATTTTTAAGTTGTCAAACTCATGTTTTTGGTTTTGTGGCATGATGCTTCTTTTCTCTATGTTGGTACCAATTATGAGCTGGTACATACTTATGGAAGGCCCACTACTTTGTGTCTTAAAGATGTTTATGGTTGATTATCTTTTGCAATTCCGGCTATCATTTATCCTAAACCTTAAGATGTCAGCCAGACTCGTAGTTTAGGTTACTGAAAAATAAGTTTCTGTAATGTCTGCTCACCCAAACTTTGGATTACACACTATTATTCTTATTTTGTATCTTCAAAAAGCTTTGCTCCTTTCAAATGCTTGATCTGTTGAATCAAAGGCTTCTGCTTATTTTCGACCTAGTTTCACTAAAAAAGTGGAAATATGGAATGCTCCCCTAGGAAAGGTCCTGGGTTCGAGTCCTAAAAAAAAGGTGGAAATATGGAATGCTGTTCTGACTATATAAGATTTAGCTAGTTCCTTTTGTATCTATTTTACCTGGATTGATTATTCTTTTGGTCCTGTTCCATCAATCATAGGAGAGATTGGAAGCACAAACTTTGTTCTCATCTAAAGAAGTTGAAGAAGAGACTAAAAAGGTATCCGCAAAAACTTTCGTGCCAACTGAGGTTCCAAATGTTTCAGACGTTGCCGAGGAACAACAGACTCCAAAAGTAGTTGCCCCCACTCCCGAGCAAATTATGGCTATCAAGGTAATCATAGCTATCAAGTTTTTACCTAGTTGCATCAATCATTATATTCAGCGACCAGGTGCTAGAAAACCATGTCTTTTTCACCTTGGGGCTGTTAATGAATGAATAAAAATCTTATTTAAATTTACAAAGGAGAGGCAAAGTTCACCATTCAATTACTTTTATAATCAAGCAGTGATGGTTTTACTTAAGAAACAACATTGTGTTGAATAGGCCTGGACTCAATGAAAATGAACAATTTGTTTTTCTTTTGAGAGAACCAGATTTTGGTTTGGGATGAACCCCTGTAAAGTGGTACATTGCATATCCTTACTAAATTTTCTGCTCTTCGCTGATTAATCAAACCCTACTAGTAAATGTTGTTTGTATATTGGAGTGATATCTCATACACATTACATCAGTAGTCGCTTCAAGTAAAATTAGATATTTCAAGATATCCAGTGGTGGAAATTCACAGAAAACTTTCTTTCTTCTGGAAAAGTAGAAAATTTTCTCTTTTGTGATATATTTATTTATTGTTTTATTTCTGGGGTTATTCCCGTATTTTATGGCTAATATGCGGGATCATCTTAGGTTTTCTGTTGTTTCATGTATTGTTTCATCTTTGTCCAGGCTGCCATAGTGAATTCCCAGACTCTTGAAGAAGTTGCAAGACTTGAACAGGTGCTTTTCTTAACCAGAGAAATTACTCATTATTTTCTTGAATGTTTATTTCTTATTGTTTGTACATTGACATTATACTCGTTTTGCATGAGCAGGCACTGAAGTCAGGTCAGCTTCCTGCGGATTTGAAAATCTTGGATGATGATACTGAGTCAAATAGTGTTAAAGTAAATGATGATAAAATGAACTTCAATCGTGAAAATGAGGCTAATGCACCAAAAGATGTGGATGAACAGAAGAAAGATGAAGCAGAACCCATGGAACAGGTACCAATGTGCTTCCTATAACTTTTGAACTATCTTATCTTATCTTATTCGTTATTCTTTTCTTCATCTCAGTGATATTGTAGAAAGGTCTTGTTTTCTCTAGGTAAGAATGTGCATGCAAGTTTGATGGTAGTAGTGTTAGTGATTCCAAATATTGCACCCGTAAAAAGAGAACCCTCTTTTAGAAGCAAGAGGGACTGTGTTGGATTACAAAATTGTCATAAAGTAAGAGCATCGGGACTTGGGAGAAGTAAATAGGATACAG
Organism: Prunus fruticosa; assembly: GCA_018703695.1. NCBI lineage: Eukaryota > Viridiplantae > Streptophyta > Magnoliopsida > Rosales > Rosaceae > Prunus > Prunus fruticosa. The sequence goes on from CM031917.1 coordinate 32,169,358, forward strand.
TTATTTTGAGCCTTTATCTGCTTATTTCTTCAGTTGAATTCATTTCACCTTAAACATACAATTATAGCTCCCATCAGTTTGGTAGGCTTAGGTTGTGTGCTGATTCTGTGATATATTAGATTGTGTAAAAGGTTACAGATGAATCCATTTCAAGATGGATCTTTCTTGTAAATTAGTACTATATCAGCATTTGTTATGCAATACTCTACTGTCTGTATGATCCTAAGTGCCGTCTGTCAAGGAAAAATGTTTGCACCTCAATGACCCCCCACCCCCTCCGTTCATTGCAAGTAGGTTGGTTAGTTCATATGATATGATATTTTGTTGGTATTTTTTGGTTCTAGTATTGATTTTTTTTCTTCTCCCTTGCAGGAGTAGAAGAATCGGTTCATATTCCGGTAGCATAAGGCTCGTCCTATTTGAATCCGTTGGTGGCGACCGGCGTATTTTATGATTGGGAAATGCTACTATTTCAGGAACTGTGTTCGATATATCAGGAACTTCTGCCTGTTAGACATGAGAACAACTCTTTTGCCGTAGTCAACTAATGCTAGTTTTTCCCTTTCTAACATTTGTCTGTGAGGAGAGTGGGAGCCCGAGTGTTTGATTCATATATATGTATTCTATGATACAAGTTTTACTCCGAGATTCAAGTAGATTGCACCATTTTTAGTCCTGTTTGGGCCATTATAGTTAATTATAAACTGTTTAATGTTATATATTCGTTTTTCTCTCATCTCATATTTTCTTTTTTTTTTTGGTAACAAAAAAAAAAAAAAAAAAAAAAGATGTAAACAAATAAAGCTTTTGCTGCCCTTTCATCTTATAACTGTAATTATGATAGCCCAATTGTTATTGGCTCTAGTATGTCTTGTTGCGGCATGGATGCCATTTGTGTGCTTGAGTCCTCTAAAGGGATGGTCCTGGTCACGGACCTTATGTTCATGGCGCCTAACATTTCCCACTCTTTCCTTCAGCAGCCACAGGCACAGAGAGATATCATCCGAGTCTGTCAGCCGTCCTCGGCTCACAGCCACCACCTTCGGTGGCCAGTGCTGCACTCACCCACATCACGAACAAGAATGTTCTGAATTGAACGAGGATGATTTGAAGGTATTGGCATCTCACATAGACGAGACCGATGGCGGTCCACCATGGAAGCTCATGATGGAGCACTCTACCCCTACTTTGACATACCAAGCTTGGTACAGGGATCCACCGGTAATATAAACCCAATTATCATGTCCATTATTCACCACGAATGTGTCTTTCTTTGTAACATTGTTTTCAAATTTCAGTTAGGCCCTACGCAGTACCGTACAAGAACCGTATTCGAAAATGTATCACCTGAGTTGCTGAGGAACTTCTTCTGGGATGATGAATTTAGACCCCAGTGGGATAACACGCTAATTCACTTCCAGACTCTCAGAGTTTGCCCCCAAACTGGTTCCATGACCGTCCACTGGATTAGGAAGGTACCACCACATCTGATTTTACAGACTTTGCTAGAACTATTGTGTTTTTCTCCCAACCCAGATTTTTAATTGCAACTAGGGTTTTTCTCCCTAAATGCCACAGTTGCCATTGTTCTGCAGTGATCGAGAATATGTCATAACCCGGCGTATCTGGGAATCTGCTTCGGGATATTACTGCCTATCAAAGGTTTGATTTTGTCTCAAATATTTCAAGCTTTCTTTCCATAGGTCCTGTCCTGTGACAAAATGCCATCTTCTGATTATATGTTTTCATATATGCAAGGGAACACCATATCCACCCATACCAAGGTCTAAAAGACCAAGACGGGTAGATATTTATTATTCGAGTTGGCATATAAAATCAGATGATTTCTTCCCACCATTGTTTTGAGTGGCAAAAACATCACAAGTGCAAAAAATAAAAGTAAAATAATAGAGAGCTCCCTCAGAACTTGTAAAATCTTCAACATGACATTGATTTAGACAAGGCTGAAACTTATATATATTTGGCGTTCAATCATTGGGAGCTGCTTCAAATCAAAGACACTATTTTTCAAATTTCCAGTAAAACATTTTCTTTGGTCAACAAACTTTTTCAACTCAAACGTGATGCACATAATGAAAAGAATGAATGAAAACGAAAGGGAAAAACAACAAAAAACACAAAGCATCAAAGATACACATACATGTCAGAATTTGTTCGCATAGGGGAAAAGGAAACGAAAGAATGGCTGAAAAGAAAAGATAAGCCACGGTGAATATCAACGAACAGAGAAATCAAGCAAACAAAGGGGGTTTGGAGAAGATGTCCCCTTCAAATTCAGCCATTAGACGGCGGCTGCGTGATTGTTTGTTCTCGAATGAAAATGAAGGCCCCTTTTATAGCCTAAACATCGTAACCGTGATGAACTCTAGACCTAACCCGGGTTGTTTTGTTGTGTCATTTTCGTGGGCTTGTGGTTTTTGTTGGGTCTATTTTCTTGTGGGCTTCTTCTTTGGTTCTTCTTTTCTAATAAATAAATAAAATAAAATGAAATGAAATAATGGTATGTTTATTAATCATGAATTGAATTCCACCTATTGAGAATTTAATGCTTTTACTTCATATAAAGGAATTGAAAAGTAAGTGGGGCTCACAAAAAATTAGGAATTGAATTCCTCATTTTGAAAGAATTCAATTCTTGAGTAGGAGGTGGTTTTCTAATTCCTAGAGAATTAGCCCATTAGGAATTCATCTTTTTTACCCATTATATCCTCACACAATTTTCAAATTTTCAAATTTGTCATCTACTTTAATCTAACAACGAGGATATTTTAGTAGTTAGTATCACTCTTATCTCAATTATATATTATTTAGTAAACAACTCTAATATGAATTCAAAATCTAACTCCCCTCAATCCATATAGTTTAGTAAACAACTTCAATAGGAATCCATAATCTAATTCTCCTCAATCCAACTCCTCCTCAATTCAATTCCTCCTAATTCAATTACGGATTAGTAAACATGTCATGAAAGCATTAGAAATGATGTTGCTCACATCACACGAACTGATAAGATAATCTGTTTCATGTTTAATCATGTGATGGTCCGTTTGGCGAGTACATCTTAGTGAAAACTCAAAATACACTTCAATGAATTGTGATTAATTTATAACTTAATAGAGCCACGACCGCTCATAGAATACAAGTTCAAACTGTAGGAAAATCCTTCTTTTTTTTCTTTTTTTTTGTATTTGATTCCTTCTCTCAATGTTTTTAAACTTTTATCGAGATAAAAAAGGTGAATGCAATATAAAGGGAAGATAACCAAAATATATTATTCTTAAAAATAGGAGAAGATAGGGAACTTGGATTGTATTTGATTCCTTCTTTCAATGTTTTTAAACTTTTATCGAGATAAAAAGAGGTGAATGCAATATAAAGGGAAGATAACCAAAATATACTATTCTTAAAAATAGGAGAAGATAGGGAACTTGGAACACAAAAGGCAATATATTAACATTAAAGTAAGAAAAGTGATGTAGAAGCAAAGTCTAAAATATAGATGATTTTGGAAATATCGGTGGTCCAACAACACGGAAATTTTGATGAAAATATAAGGAAATTATTCGATATCGATAAAAATTGGATAAAAACCATGAAAATTATAAAAAATACTTGGAAATTTTTATTGAAACTTTGGATGATGTTTATTTAGTCAATTATCTATTACTTTATCACAAAAAATTGGAAGGAAATGCATTTCATGATGGGTTTAACTAATTTAAGTTGATTATATAGCGAGTTGACAAACACTGCAAGTGTAGAAAATGTATAGTAATTAATGAAAGAAGATTAAACTCACCATAATCATTTATTTGTAATGATTTACTACAATATTTTACACTTTATACATTGCATGGTAAGATACATGAGTGACTTAGTACCAAATACAGTTCCTATAAAGTTCAAATTTGAGTTATTTACACTAACACCTCCTAAGATTTTTGGCTTTTTCACAAAACGCCTTGAGGTTTTAGAAATTACTCGAACACCCCCTAAGGTTTTAAATTGTTTTCACAAAACTATTTTTCATTGATTTTTCGTCCAAAGATTGATGATTTTCTTTATAAAAAAAATCTCCAAATGACAAAGTTGGCCTTTGAGATTATACTGCATATACTTCATTGAGGTTAATTTTGTCATTTGCTGATTTGCATAAGTTTTTTTTTTCAATAAAATCATCAATTTTTGGACAAACAATCAACGAAAAGGGGTTTTGTGAAAACACAAGAAACCTCAAGGGGGGTGTTAGTGTAAATAACTCTTAAAATTTTCCGTTGTCTTCATCATCTCGATATTATCGATATTATAGCAATATTATCACGATATTTTGGCCAAATATTGTTGAAGCGTGTGAGAAATTATCGATATCAATATTTTCTAATATTATCGATAATCATACGATGTGTATGAATATGTTCCAAAATACCATAGACTTGAAAAAATGATAATATCAACGATATTTCGTCTATATTATCGATATTTTAATCCTACCTAGACTCGAAAAAATAATAATATCAACGATATTCCGTCTATATTATCGATCAGATTATAATTACGTAACTTGCTGTGAGATGGCATAATGAATCCTTCCTCCAAGTCCGCTAGGCAAACTTCCACGGCCACGAGGTATCATCCAATCGCATTATGTATTAACTCAATTTTGGCAGCTACCGAACCAAATATGCATCCACTGAACAAAAATTACTTTAACAATTTGAATCCCTTTTATCTATATTGACCTTGGATAAATTGTACTAGAGGGATTGATGGCAAATCCAAATTTATGCAAACATTCAATCCATACATACATTGCAAATAAAAGCTCCAAATGGTTTTCATAGCACAAAGGAAAAAGGGTTTATAAGACAATAACCCTAGAATAGAATACATTTAAGATGACCACAAGTAGATAAAGTAGTACTAGTTAAAACATGATTATTCAGCCCGGCTACATCTCACTGATGTGCCACAATGCTACTAGTAAATTGTTTTGACATGACACAATTGTAAGTCATAAGAAAACCACCAATAACAACCAACTTAACCAAAAGCACCACTCCATAGACCAGAATCGTTCATGGGGTTCTCATAACATGGGTGCATATGTTCGCAAGGTCTCGATCCAAAGGAAGCAGCTCTTAGCATCATGTCCTCGTTCTGGATGATCGATATGCCCAGCCTCTTTTGCGATCCAGATGAAATCACCAGGTCAAGCTTTTCAGGATCAGATAACAATGTAATGTCCTTCAAGAAATAAAAGATGATAAGGGACTGGTCATGGTAAAAGAATATAACGCTACAAGATGAAAAGAGGAAATAGAAACCTGGATCAAGCCTGCGAAATTTCGTGAGCATTGCTCAGGAGCGGCAGCAGCAACCACGACTCCGAGCGCACTGGTGCAGGCTTTTCGCACCCCACCTTCCTGCACCAGTATTGGGGAAGAGTTGATTGATTGCTATTCAGAGTCATCATAAACTTCTCCATCATCAGAAAACTCGTCGAATGACCTCATATCAAGCTGGTAGCGAAGAATTCCTCCAATGCCACCAAAACCACGGCAGAACTGTGACCCCTCCTGTGATTTGTTGGTGACAAACTCAAGAGTACAACCAAACCGCCTGTACTCATTAGCAAACCACTCCAACAGTGCCATCTTGTCCTGAACCTCTAATTCAGCATTGGCAGTATCCCGGAAGTTGCTCTGATTGTTTTCCTGGTCCTTGTTGAAATGTTTAACTATAATCTCACCAGTAGTGGTATTTTTTAGCACATACCTATTGATGTCCAAACTTTCCCACACAATAAGAATCTCAACAGCACCCATCTCCAGAGCTTTTAGTGTGTCATCCACACCAAAAACATACTTTCCTGTGTCCTGGCTAATCTCCTCAAAGTATTTTCCTATCAAGCGCTTTTCCTGTATAAACTTCACGTTGGACAGAATCTCAGATGACAGCTCAATAGCCTGATTGAAACCATTCTCCCCTCCATAAGAAACATCCACCACATTCAGTATTTTGGCTTGCAGACGGGGATCAAACATATCTGACTGACTAAGCTCAGTCTTGAAGTCAGCTGACCCAGCCAATATTAATCCTGAAACATTGGGCTGGCTGGTGGCAGGATTAATATAGAACTGTGTGGCAAGCTCTGCTGTCTTCCTAACATAGTTGTGGCGCTTTCCCATTCGAAGACGAGCAAAACGTAGAGCTGACTGCCCTCCTCTTCCGTGCTTCTTTGGGAGGTCCACACTAAATTTATGAAGCACTTCCCTAGTGTTGCCACTTAATGTCCCAAAAAGTGTTCCATTACCATCCATGACAATGAAACCAAATTTGTCATCAGATTCTAAGAGTTCATTCAGAGCTTCAATATGAAACTTGTTGTCACAGAGGTAAAGAGACGCATTGATTGGCCTGAAAGGCTCAAAATCAATTGTGACCTTTTTTTCCTTCCCATCATCAGTTACAATTGTTCCCGTGTACAGCACAAGCCCATTAGGCGGAACCTTGTTGTAAAGCTTGAGCCTCTGCTGAGCAGATGTAATTGCACCAAGAACAGACTGACGATTCACCCTGCTCTTGATGTTTGAAGCAGTTCCAAATTCATCACCAAGCATCTTAGTAACACGAGAGATTTGATCCCGGGGAGGCATGATGAGAGAAATCATGCTGGTTCCATTACCCCTTGCAGCTTCAAGAGCCTTGATCAGTTTCTTGATCTTCCATATCTCGATGTTCTTATCAGTCTCATGACCATCTGCCATTCTGAGGAATCACAGCAACAGCTGAAACAACAATTAATGGCCTGCAAGATACCATACATTTAGCGCAACGGTTTCAAAAACAATGGAACCAGAGGAAATAAAGCAAACAAAAATAAGACAGAAAAAGAAAAGAAAAAAAAGAAAAAAGGGACACTCAATTCACATAGATTTGGAGAACAAGACAGAGAGCCGTGCAATTCACATTAAAAGGAGTAAGAAAGCAGACTACATAAACGCGTTACCAGTAATTCTGAGAGGCATACAATTTAACTCGTAACTTTATAACATATCAGAAGGCCTCCACACCTATAAACTTCATACAATTTATCCAAAACAAGCCATAGCATTTACGTCAACAACAAAAGTTAAGAAAGGGACAAATCAAATGATTTCATCTACGACTATTATGTGTATGAGATGCATACACATGTCCAAAACCACACATCCCTCCACACTAATTAAGGACATCCAGCTAAAAAGGATATGTATGTGAAATCAAACAAAGAGAGAGAACAATTATATGGCAAATCTAATAAACAATCCAGCTACAAAATTCAACAGGAGACAAAATAATAGTCAAAAAACGCAATCATTTGTGTGGATCCGCAAGAATATCTCAACAATCATGTGTGAATCCGCAAGAACTATCTTATAAATAAATAAACGCCTATTGACTGCATAAATTTAAAGGAAATTGCCAATCAAGCCATGAATTCTCACACGAAATACATAAACGCAAATTCGCAGAATCAGGTAAATTCGACAGAAAACAATCAGCAGATCCAAAACAATTGAGAGAAGAAATCGCATAAGCCTGAAAACGAAAAACCAAAAGAGAAGAGAAAATTGAAGATGAGAAAAAGGGGAAAGGAGCACCTGATGGGAAAGCACGCAGCCGAGAGAGTCGAGAGTCGAGAGAAGATACCAGCGGACGATATTTTTTTAATACTAAGGTAGAGGAGAGATGAATGCGGCTCTCTTGATATATAGCAAGTCCCCTGGTGCTGGAGCCGACGGGCCTAACCCTAACCCAGGTTTTGAACCATGGTTGGATGGTCCACCACCCATTTGGAATTTTGGAATTTTGGAATTCTATAACCGACGTTACTTCGTCGCGGGGAATTTTCACTCGCTACACGACCAACTATTGGACTGGACTGGACTACACGCAACACCAAGTAGTCGTTTGTTCAACGCTTTGGGTCCGGGTGCTCTCCATGTAGACACGTCACCAGTTTTCAACCAGGACTTCTCTTGGCCTTCATTTGCCAACTAAACCCAGCTTGAGTTTAATGGGTTTTCTTTTTCGTTTTTTGTTGGATAATGGGGCTTTTTATTTATTTAGGCATGATGGAAGTTGCACAGGAAGAATGAGGGCCCATGAGCCCATTCAGTTTTCCTCAAATTCCATACGCATGATGAGAGTGAGACCCTTGCATTTAAGTTTGAATTCATCTCTTGATAGATTATATTAATTTAGTCTAATTTAGACTATCACTTGTATTTAAAAAAATTATTTTAGGTGGTACATGTAGTGGCAACTAGTAACAAGACTTAACTAAGCCCATCTCATTTTTTTTGGGGGGAGGGGGTAAATTTCACTTTACTACCCGCAAGTTTCCCGAATTTTATACTTTAATATCTAAAAGGCTCATTTGGTACATCGGATTGTACTGATTAATTTCTGTCGGATAGTATTAATCTGTTTCTGAGAGTACTGACTATTTATCCATAATTTTATAAGGCATTTGGTGCTGTTCCAGGATAAATAGTCTAACTAAGTGCCTGTTTGGCATTGTTTATTTGAGGTGATAAGTGATTTTTAAAAAATTTGGGAAGCCCAGCCCATTTGATAAACTATGAGAAAATCACTTATTGTTAAAAATTGCTATGAGAGAATGCTATAAGGGAAATTAGCTAATGATGTGCTTTCATTTTCTGATTATGCAGGAATTCAGTTTGAAAATGCGCTTGGTTTAATGATTATGCTGCAATCTTTTTTCTAATTATGCGTGAATCAATACCAATAACACTTCTAACAAAAAGTTTACCAAACGCTAAACTGCTTTCTCTCAGGCAAATCCGACAGTGATTATTTTCAAGGCAGGCAATGTAAAACTGGCCCTAGTTTGGCATTTCTTATTTGGGGTGATAAGTGATTTTTTTTAAATTTTGCGAAGTCCAGCCCGTTGGTAAACTATGAGAAAATCATTTATTGTTAAAAATTGTTGTGAGAGAAAACTATAAAGAAAAAGCAGCTAATGAGGTGCTTTCATTTTCTGATTATGCAAGAATCAATTTCGAAGAGGCGCTAGGTTTAATGATTATGTGGGAATTATTTTCTGATTATGCGGGAATTAGTACCAACAACACTTTTAACAAAAAGTTTACCAAACACTAAACTGCTTTATCTCACAGCTGATTTCTCTCAGGTAAATTGACAACGATTATTTTCACAGCAAAGCAATGTCAAATTGGCATATTGTGTTTGGTGCTGTTTTGGAAAACATCGGATCATACTATTTTAAAAAAAAATTCTTTGATAATTTAAGTGGAAATTGAAATTGAAATTGAAATGACACGAATTTTTTTTTTGGTAAGATTCATATGATAAGATTTGTTTTTCAATTGTTTTTGCCAAGATTTTTTTTTTCTTTTCATATAACCCATTATCATAATTGTAGTATCTCATAAAAATTCCAACATACCCACATACGTTAATAAAAACAGTACCAAATAATATATAATTCAAAGTGATCACATACTAAGGCAATAAGAGCAAAAGGGAAAGATGTTCATAAACTAAACTACATCAAAAAGTTAATCACAGCTCCCTCACCCAAGTAAGAGAAGAACAAATGCTTTTCTCATAGCACCATCCAATGTCAGGAATGTTCTCTCATCACTTGCTTTCTCCAAAATTAGCCGTAGTGCCTTAATTTGGTTATTAAAAGACAAGTCCATCTTTGCCAATTCAGCAGCAATGTCAAGTCTTGGTTCTGATCCTTTCACCAAACTATTAGTTATAGTTTTCAATTGGTCAACAAACTCAGAAATCATCTCACTAAATGCTTTAGCCATTTCCTTTTAATATCAATACCTGCATTTCGTTTGTGGTTTCGACTACTTGAGCAAGCTGAGTTTTGTTGATTTGATCTTGGCAAAGAGGCAGAATAATCTGGTTCAACCTCAACTTCTTCATCATCATCATTGACATCAATGTTATGCACATGCTCATTCATCATTTCAGATGGGAGTTGTAGACCCTCTACCAGTTGCTCAGTCATTCCCAAATATATTCTTCAACCTATCATATATTAGACATTATTTCCCCCTCCAATCATCAACATCCTTGTTATTGTTAGAAATGTGCCCTAAGAGCCAATACATTTGATGTGATCTCCTTAGAATACATTTCGTATATGATATATAAAGAGCAAATTTATTTTGTTATCTTTTACATCGTGTAAAGAAACAAATGTCCAAGGTCTGCTAAATAAGAGATAAAGTAATCTAAAGAAGATTAGATTCGGAGACCTTTAATCTCTAACCGTAGCATCCCAAAATGTTCCTAATCATAGGTTATCAAATGGGCATTGATAAACCGTCAAGATTAGCACATATTATGTATGCTCAATTGGGAGGATGGTTAGTCGCAAACCATTTGTGTAGTTGACACTAATACAAGTATGTGGGTGCTCATTAGTGAATGAGTACACTGAACGCGATCAACCGTAGTTCTCGTATGGAGTATTTATCTATATGTCAAACGAGAACTCATAGTTGCAATAATGCAAATTAGTCCTTAGACCTAAGGCATCATGGTTGTCCTATGATGCGTTATTGATCTTTGATAGCTCTTAAAGACAAGCCGTAAAAGATTTGTCTTAAGTGTTGTTGGGATCTCTTAATTCATCATAGGGGCATGTGAATGTACAATAAGGAATCTCTACTTTCGATAAAGAAGGAGGATGTTTCAAGATGTGATTCAGTAAATCTTTGGCCAAAGTATTTTGAGCTTGATTTAGAAAGTTGTTCTTAATCATGTTCTTTTGAATCACATGAGGTTGTAAATCATATTAGGGGTTTGACATAATCAATCTGTACCCTAATAATATGATTTGAAACATTGTATAAGAGAAGGACCGTATTGCATTGTAATTCCAACTGAATAGGTTCTTCATATATTCTGATTAGCTTGGGTAGCCTTGATATATTGCTAGATGTCACTCTTGGCTTGTGGAAGTCCTAGGATTGATTGTGATCGATCCAAATAAAGGAAGAATTAAAAAGGGGTTTTAATTCCAGTTGGTTAGAAAGAGTTCTTATATTTTCCCACTGCCTTGCTAATTAGAACCTAATGGATCGCACACCTTAAATGGTTAACTTTGAGTAATACAAATGAGAATGAGGAAATCAATTTGATTGATTTGATGTGGATGATTTACTACGTGTAAAAACGTATTTGGGCCTCGGTAATAGTTAACGGAAAGCCCAAATGGTTGGGTATCAAGCCCAAGCGCTTAAGACACCTAAATATTATGGTTTAAGTGTCATAAGGCCCAATTTTGGAAGCCCAATGGGGTTTGGCCGAAAATGATTAAGTGAATGTGTATGTGAATTGTTTCCATAAGCTCATTAACACACAAACACAATCCAACATCAACCAAATAGGTTTGGGAGATCAAAAAGAGATAAAAGAGAGTTTTCAAGAGTGAAACATTTTTATCTTTCAAAGTGGTTTAGATTGAAACCAATCTTGAGAATCTTGCACTAGCATCCAAGTATTCTCAAGATACTTCTTCTCATCTCAAGGTTCCATTGGTGTGGAGACTTAGAGGCCATATACTTTTTTGGCTCACATGGAGGAGAAAGATTAAGGAGCAAAGATCAAAGAGGAGATCAACAAAGAGGAAATCATCAAGAGAAGACCAAACACAAATTGGTTCATATAATTGCTTCAAGGGTAATTAGATCTTATCCTTTCTCTTGAATTTTCATTTATGAAAAACATATCAATGTTCATGGCTTAAGATACTCGGAAGAAGTTTTGTTTTTGAATTTAAACAACCACCTTAGACTTCCGCTGTGATTAATTTGATTAAATGCATGTTTAATATTCAAATGAACTTTGGAAAAATATTTTGAAATTCCTTCAATTGGTATCAGAGCCATAGGTCATGAACTTGATATGTTTTTGGGGTTTAGAGATGCATATATGGGTTGTGAATTCATTTAAAAGTATAATAGTTATACTTGATTTTATTTTGATATGATTGAATAAAAATCAAAAGGAGTGAAAGGGGTTGTTTGGGATTTTGAATTTCCGGATTTGTGTTTTGATGATTGATGCTCTCTTTGTGTTCATATATGTATATGAATATTAGAGCATAGTTGCATTAAAACTCATATGATTTTAACTTCATGAAATATATGATATTAAGAGCATGAGATAGTTAAAATGGTATATGGATTTTTCCGGAAATAGCATGAACATTCATATTAGTTCATATGCATGTTCTTGGTGTTCTTGATGTTCTTGTTATGGGATCCTTTTGATCCATAAGTTAGGTGGCTAATTTTGATGATTGTGTTTAGTGAAATTTTCCACCAAAATAGGTCAAAAGATGATGATGGTGTTTTATTATAAAATTAAAAGTTTTTCAAAAATGTTTCCACTCAATAAACTTTTTCCCACCACACTAAAATTAATAAGATTACTTTGGTGAGTGTGTGGGGCTATCTAGATGTAAATTATGGTGATTTGATATAAAATGCAAAAGTTGATCAATTTATTCATATCACTAATTATTTATCTACCACACTAAAATTAATTTTGATTACTTTGGTGAGTGTGGTTGGCCTACCTAGTCACATTCATGATTATTCACTTAGTTGAAAAAATTATGATCACCACTTTGTATTATACAAATGCATGCTTTAACCCCACACCCTAGTGGATCAACTTTGGATCCATTATTAATTGTTGAATAGTTTTGGATATAGTTGCAATATATGATAAGTGTAACTATGCCTAAAAGGTTTCTACAATTACATTTACTATTGTAGTAAAATGTTTTCACTCCATGGTAAATTTATTTAATTTAAATATGGTTACCACTTGAATTAAACCCATATATATGTATGCAACCCAAGAGCATGTTTTTACATTGCTAGTTTAATTGTTTAAAGCGTTTAAATAATTAAAGGATGGTTATGAACTTAGACCAAACAATTGAGCTATGAGATTGGCCGCTTATTGGATATGTATTTGATTTTGATTGGCTATGTAATAATGAAATGGCTTTCATGCCTAATTTATTTGGCTATGTAATAATGAAATGGCTTTCATGCCTAATTTATTTTTATGCGCGCGTAATTAAAATGAATCACCATCCAAGACCATGATCCAACATGGTGGCTCGTGTTGGATCAACAAGAAAGTTCATAATCATCCTACAAGCCCAATGCAATTGGAATGTTCGGTAATGATGATAATTAATCAATTAGTAGTATCATGTATTTCCACTATCTCAAGCAAATGGTTTCTAAAACATTTAGTGGGAGTATTATGTGCTACTAATATATTGCACTGGGAACCATTTAATGAGATTAGATAAGTAATTTTAATAGGATTAAAATTGGATTAAAAATGAGACCAATTTAACTACCCTCAAAGAAATATTAAGTTGATAAGCGAAATGGCACTTTGAATGCTATTTTGTGGCCTTCCACCGTGGTAGTCTCTTATTGGGTGGCACATTTACACCTTGTTGGACCTCAGTGAGGCAACATCCAGTACTTGTAACCATCCAAGGGAAGCCTATTACACATACTTGATGTAGTGCGGATAGATAACGAGTGTGGCCAACAAACTGTTAGGTTGAGGTCATACTTGAAACCCTATACCCACAAGCATGGTGAGAATAACTTAACTAAGACGAACGAAACCAACAAACTGTTAGGTTGAGGTCTAGTTCTCTAGAGGCCATAGTGATGGGTATTCACATTAATGATGTGATTGGATAAGAGTATCCTCTCATTAGTAACATAGCAATCCAACAAACTGTTAGGTTGAGGAAAACTATGTGAAAGTGAGACTCCCATCCCCACTAAGAGTTTCAACGGAAACTCTCGGATTTCAGGAGGGATATGAAATTTTCCAAAAATAGTGGGAGCTACCATCATGACTTAAAGACCCTAAGTCCTTGGTAGAAGATTAATCTAAATTAAAATCTATTTATGTTTTGCAGAATTTCAAATTAACCATCACAAACCCAATCTCAAAAATACTTGACTCAAACGTCCAAGATGACATGAACTATCCGGTTTGATTACACAAACACCAAGTTGTCTTATAATTGGATGAGATTGGTTGTGTATAAGAAAAACCCCACCATATACCCCTCTTGGTCCATATGCCATTGAGGAGAAGACAAAGGCTTATAAGAAGCATGTGTTAGATGACAACTAAGGTAAAAGTTACATGTTGGCATCCATGAAAAGGTGAAGCTACTCCTAGCTTACATTACCATATGTGAACTTGTTATGACAAGAATGGTAAGTGGGTTCCCGGTTAATCAACATGATCTCAAAGTAATATAATTACTTAAGATATTGGAAAATATGGATTTTTCTTTGATGTTGAAGTTCAACAAGATTCTTTCTTTCATCCCTATCATTAGTTAATCCCAATATGTTATGAACTATAATATGGGAAAGATGAATGATACCCTATATGAGCTACTCAATATAGCTATAGTAGCTTAAATGAATATCTCGGAAGATAAAGGGTTAAGAGGATAGTTGCAAATTTTAGAAGGGTTCTTCTTTTTCCAAATCCAAACAAAAGGTAAGGATAAAGGAAATAAGAAGAAAGATTTTCTAAAAACCCAAGGAAGAAAGAATACAAAAGAAAGACAAGTAACTGAAAGGTATTTGTTTTCACTGTGACAAGGATGGACATTGGAAGATAAATTGCAAGAGATGTCTTGCAAGCCTTAAGAGAAAAACCTTCAGAAGGTCACTCTCTTATTCTAAAATTAGTAATTACAGTTAAAGCTTCTAAACTGAATAGTTGATTCAGGAGCTAGTCAACATATATGCAATTGTGTGCATGGACTAGTGGGAGTAGAAGACTTGGAAAATGAGAAATGGTGCTGACTGTGGGAAATAGCATTAATGTAGTTGCCAATGCAATAGGCACCTAACATCTCAAACTACCATCCGAAGAAGACCTGAATTTGAAATAATTGTTATTTCATTTCTGAATGTGTAAAGAACTTAATATCCGCCTCTATATTTTAATAGATGGATTTGATGTTTTGTTTGACAAAATGCTTTGTTCTATTTCACATATCAATCAAATCGTTGCTTATGCAATTTTGATTGATGGTCTCTTTTCATTTTAGAAATGAATGGTAGCATTAACTGTATATGGATAAAGATGCAACTAGACATGAGAGGCCTAGAGATGTGGATACCGCAACTAAGTTGTGACACCTTAAACTTGGAGGCATTAGCCAAGATAGAATTCACCGGATGGCAAACGATGGAACCTTTTGGATCACTTGATCATGTTCCTATGCCTACTTGTGAATTTTGTCTATATGGCAAAATGACCAAGTCTCCTTTCACTGGTAAAGGAGAAAGAGTTACAGAACTGTTGGGATTAATTCATGTTAAGCTCATAATTTCATACATATACATGCTCAATTTCCTTACTTCTTTTGCTTAGTTTCCGATAATTCTGAGTTATTTGCCTCTCTTTGTGTGTGTTGTAGGCCATTAGAGCATGAGAGCATGAGAGGATTACAACTTAAGGCATTTGAAGCAATATGGTGCAAAAACGTGCAAAACCTTGGAGCCTGAGCTAGAAGTTCATTTCGGACTTATCTTCTTCATCCGAACTTGGATTGGGCCAATACTTGTGTGGTTGGATCAATGACATTCTGAACTTCAAAATGGACATCTTAAAGGCATCATTTGATTCAGCCCAACCCAATTCGTGAGCCCATGGAAATACACATCATGCTGAAGGGAAGATGAGCTCATTGCATGCTTGGTCATGATGAGCTAGGCATGAGCTATTGGTTTCTGAATGGAAGCTTGGTCATGCTGACATGAGGATGAGCTAGGGCTGCTAGTGGGATTTAGTGGAGTAACCATTTCTGATTATCTAATGCAAGTGTGTTAGGTCATTGCCATATTCAATTCAGATTTCCCACTCCCCTCTCCCCTATAAATACCACTTCCATTCCACATTCAACTGATATCCTGAGATCCATCATTTACACTTCCATTGTACACAAAGAGAGGGAAAGTTGAGAGTCACAAAGGGAGAGAAGGGAGAAGGCAGCAGCTGGGAGGCTTTGGCCTCCTGGCAGCCATGGAGATGATTCTTTTCCATCTCTAGCATGCTGTCCTTATCTTCTTCTCCTCCCTTTGTCTTTTATTTTCTTGTTGTATTTTCTTTGTTTTACTTTGTTTTCTGTTATTAATTGTAATAAACATCTTGCTAATCTTGTATCATGGTTTGAGTTTATAAAGTTTGATTTCATTCATGAATTCTTCTTCACTATTTTAATGGAGCTGTTTTTGCATCCTTTGATTGATCACCTGAGGTTTTATGCATTTTGCTCTTGTTGGGAAGGTTTGGGGATCATCTTCATTCCATCCATTAGCAACTCATGTGATTTGGTTTCTAGGTCTCCTAATGTAAACACCATGCTTGGGGTCCTTGTGAT
Source organism: Prunus fruticosa (assembly GCA_018703695.1). Classification (NCBI taxonomy): domain Eukaryota; kingdom Viridiplantae; phylum Streptophyta; class Magnoliopsida; order Rosales; family Rosaceae; genus Prunus; species Prunus fruticosa. The sequence continues at coordinate 32,185,892 of CM031917.1, forward strand.
GTTCAATGCAATTTGATCCAAACACCATGGACTTATTTGTGAGCATCTTCATGAGTGAATCAATTTGTTTACTTGCTGCCATAACTTGATTAGAACAATTAGGGTGGATTCTAAAACAACACCATCTTGTCCTAGTTCTTTTCTTTCTTCTTGTTTTGTTTCTCTTGTTTCCATTTCTGTTTTGTGTAGGAAAACTGAGTTGGATCATTCAATCACCAATCCCTGTGGAATCGACCTCGCACTTACATACGCTAAACTACCAACGGTTCGTGCACTTGCGAGTATCACAAGTTGAGGATGCAGTGAATCCATTTTGGTGCAGCTGAATCTACGCAACAAGTTTTTGCGCCGTTGCCGGGGATTGGTAACATCGCTTGATTCTATTTGGTTTTCCTACTCTGTTTTTAATTATTTTTTATAACTGGACAGTTTCATGTTTTAAAGTTAATGAGGTTAATTGATAAGTTGTGTTTGTAGTCCAACGGACAAGGACAATTGCCTGACAAGCAAGAGAACTGGGTTTGAGTCCCAGCTTACACAACACCCAAAAAACAAAAAGGTTCAAGTAGCATGTTGATTATTTCTGGTTTCTGGTTTCATTCACTTGTTCTTAATTAAATATCTTGTCCAAGTTTACATAAACACCATATGACTCTTGGAATGATTAGTGAATGGATGGGTAGATATTGAAGACAAACACCATGTTTAAATTCTACTTGGTTCTTTATTGTTCTTCTTGTTCTTAATGGGTTTGGAATTTGTGTTTAGACTAAACACCATAGCTAAATACTTGTTCTGAATACTTGATTACAACCACACACCAAATGGATAATCATATTTGAGAAAGAACGAACTCCATAAGCTAGTTTGATTTACTTTGATGCTTGTTGCTTTGAAGCATGGAATTAGATGTTTGTGGTGAAGTTGAATCCCTAATCTTGATGTTTTAGTTTAGTTTATCATTTTCATTCAAGTTATGGTTTCCTAATCCAACAAATCTGAAATTTTGTTTCAAGTTTCCTTGTCTTTCTTTAAGCATTTCTGAAGTAGCTCAATAAGAAAGAGGGAAAGAGAAGAGACAACCCAATCCATAGAATCATGGAGTACGGAGCAGCGAGAAGTCGACCTCCAGCTGCTATGGCCAACCACTCTCCAGCTAATCACTTCAAAGGGAGCATTCCGATCATATCTCTTTCATTTGTATAATAATTGCTACTCATGCTTAGTTTTTTCTCATTTTCTGTTTTGTTTTTGTTAGGGTTTTCTTTTCCTTGATGTGGGAGAAACATGATGAGCAGCTGACACCCAAATACTCAAAGAAGAACATGTGCTGCCACACTATGTGCATTTCCCTCTCATTGTCTTCAAGGGGAAGTTCTAAACTCTCTTTGTTTTATTTGTTTCATTTCATTTCTTTACCCTGGATTTCATGTGCATTGTATGCTTTACATTGATTCAAACATTGAGGACAATGCATCATTTAAGTTTGAAGGTGAGGAAAGTTTTTTTTTTAGTTTTTGTGTTTGTGTCTGAAAACGTAGGCTTCTTCATTGCTATAAAATTTTTATTTTCTGCTTCTGTTTTGAAAGTTTGGTCCGCGTTGTGTTCTTCATTTTTTCATGCTGAATCCAACGACATAAAGAACGTTAAATTTGACCAAGTGGTTTGAAAGTTAAATGTCAAAACAGATTAGATGTTGAAATTGAGCAAAACAGCAATTTGAAACCTCTCGTTTTTCTTTTTCTGTTCCTTTTTCTTTGAGTCATTTTCAGTTTTCCTTCCCACACCAATGATAAATCTTGAGTCTAACTTCTAATATGGCTCTTAGGAATTTGATAAGCATTGTGTTGGGTCTGAATCTTATTCTTTTGCTAGCTAAGTTTCACATAATTATGTTTGAGCTTTCTATGCACTTTAGCCATGATTATACAACTCTTGCATGTCTTACCCAATTGTATGCCTTTTTGCTTGTGTGATTCACTGGAATGTTAAGTTATAACTAAGATATGATTTAGGCCATCTTTGTTAAACCTCTTTCTTTTTCCTCCATCAACCCATACAATACATATTCCATTGTAAACTCTTTTGTGCCCAAACACTTAGCCATTTCTTTCTATCACCTTACCATCCATTAAACATCCTACCATCTAAGGAACTTGTAGAGTATGATTGTATTTGAGATTGTAATGTACTCAAGGCAATAAATGAGCTATAAAAAAAAATCAAAAGAAAAAGAGAAAAGAAGTGTGGCCAATGTAGTCACGACCCTAGGGTGATATAAGGAGAAATCAAGGTGGTCTAGGGTGAAGAGCCGCAAAATTGGGCCAAATATTATACAAAGTGTGTAAATGTCAAAATCAAATTGTGAAGTGATTCAATTGCAAAATCTGGTGTTGTGAGCTCTTCAATTTTTGTGCCTTACATGTCAAATGTCAATGATCTTGTTTACATGTTATGCTCTATTTTGTTCCTTAGACTTTGTGTTTCAATATCCATTCCTTTTCTAACCATTACATTACATCCATGAGTAAAGTCCTATTGATTTTGGTTTAGCTTGGCAAACTTGTGTTCATTCTTGCAGGAATTCATATCGTTGTTTGAGAAGCATGAGTTGTATCTTCATGGCTACTTCACACACACACCTTGAGCATGATTTTTGTGAGACTGTGGTAGCACTTGAATAATGTTTAGAACTTCCTTAGTGCTTGTTTTTGTTCCTTGTTGAGCCATGTCTATGAAGTTTAAAATTTCTGTTCGGTTGGAAGGTTAACATTTTTGTTTTTGTTTTGTTTTTGTTTTTTGTTTTGCTTAAGGACTAACAAATCTATTAAGTTTTCTAACCATTTTGTTTTGTAGAGTTAGAAAAACGTTTGTGGGTATTCGTATCTGTTAAACCCTCAGGAGACACAACTCCTCCTACTAGGGATGCCTAGAGGTTTAAAGGCTTGTTGCATACGCTCAATGCAATCGAGTTACCTACGAAAGTGGTCTAGTTAACTTCTTGTTTTGTTTTTATCTTTGTTTTTCTTTTGTTTTGCTCGAGGACTAGCAAAATCTAAGTTTGGGGGTGTGTTAAGCTCATAATTTCATACATATACATGCTCAATTTCCTTACTTCTTTTGCTTAGTTTCCGATAATTCTGAGTTATTTGCCTCTCTTTGTGTGTGTTGTAGGCCATTAGAGCATGAGAGCATGAGAGGATTACAACTTAAGGCATTTGAAGCAATATGGTGCAAAAACGTGCAAAACCTGGAGCCTGAGCTAGAAGTTCATTTCGGACTTATCTTCTTCATCCGAACTTGGATTGGGCCAATACTTGTGTGGTTGGATCAATGACATTCTGAACTTCAAAATGGACATCTTAAAGGCATCATTTGATTCAGCCCAACCCAATTCGTGAGCCCATGGAAATACACATCATGCTCGCAGGAAGATGAGCTCATTGCATGCTTGGTCATGATGAGCTAGGCATGAGCTATTGGTTTCTGAATGGAAGCTTGGTCATGCTGACATGAGGATGAGCTAGGGCTGCTAGTGGGATTTAGTGGAGTAACCATTTCTGATTATCTAATGCAAGTGTGTTAGGTCATTGCCATATTCAATTCAGATTTCCCACTCCCCTCTCCCTATAAATACCACTTCCATTCCACATTCAACTGATATCCTGAGATCCATCATTTACACTTCCATTGTACACAAAGAGAGGGAAAGTTGAGAGTCACAAAGGGAGAGAAGGGAGAAGGCAGCAGCTGGGAGGCTTTGGCCTCCTGGCAGCCATGGAGATGATTCTTTTCCATCTCTAGCATGCTGTCCTTATCTTCTTCTCCTCCCTTTGTCTTTTATTTTCTTGTTGTATTTTCTTTGTTTTACTTTGTTTTCTGTTATTAATTGTAATAAACATCTTGCTAATCTTGTATCATGGTTTGAGTTTATAAAGTTTGATTTCATTCATGAATTCTTCTTCACTATTTTAATGGAGCTGTTTTTGCATCCTTTGATTGATCACCTGAGGTTTTATGCATTTTGCTCTTGTTGGGAAGGTTTGGGGATCATCTTCATTCCATCCATTAGCAACTCATGTGATTTGGTTTCTAGGTCTCCTAATGTAAACACCATGCTTGGGGTCCTTGTGATGTTCAATGCAATTTGATCCAAACACCATGGACTTATTTGTGAGCATCTTCATGAGTGAATCAATTTGTTTACTTGCTGCCATAACTTGATTAGAACAATTAGGGTGGATTCTAAAACAACACCATCTTGTCCTAGTTCTTTTCTTTCTTCTTGTTTTGTTTCTCTTGTTTCCATTTCTGTTTTGTGTAGGAAAACTGAGTTGGATCATTCAATCACCAATCCCTGTGGAATCGACCTCGCACTTACATACGCTAAACTACCAACGGTTCGTGCACTTGCGAGTATCACAAGTTGAGGATGCAGTGAATCCATTTTGGTGCAGCTGAATCTACGCAACAATTCACTAAGATGTTTGTGGATTTTTGTATACAAACACAGAGGGCGGTTATTCGTACTTCATTACCTTTACCGATGATCATTCACGGTTAGGGTATTTATACTTAATGAAGCATAAATCTGAATTTTGAAAAATTTCAAGAATTCAGAAATGAAGTTGAAAACCAAACAGGCAAGAGTATTAAAATCCTTAGATTCGATCGAGGATGTGAATACTTAAGCACAGAGTTTCTTGATTACCTCAAGGAACACGCATCTTATCACGATGGACTCCACCAGGAATTCCACAACATAATGGAGTTTCTAAAATGAGTTCCATGAGCTGTACTAATTTACCTATATCCTTTTTAGGGATATGAACTTGAAATTGTTAAATATAGTGTCTTCCAAAATCCGTTCCACAAACTCCATTTGAAATGTGATTTGGGAAGAAACCAAGTCTTGATTAGATCAAGATTTGGGGTTGTCCAGCATATGTAAAGGCAAGATGTGGATAAACTAAATGCAAGGTTAGTGAAGTGTAGATTTATAGGGTATCTCAAGGAAACTATGGGATATTACTTATATCACATCAACAAGCAAAAGTTGTTTGTCGCAAGGTCAGCTACCATTTCAAGATGTGTTTCAATAGGTTCTTCATATATTCTGATTAGCTTGGGTAGCCTTGATATATTGCTAGATGTCACTCTTGGCTTGTGGAAGTCCTAGGATTGATTGTGATCGATCCAAATAAAGGAAGAATTAAAAAGGGATTTTAATTCCAGTTGGTTAGAAAGAGTTCTTATATTTTCCCACTGCCTTGCTAATTAGAACCTAATGGATCGCACACCTTAAATGGTTAACTTTGAGTAATACAAATGAGAATGAGGAAATCAATTTGATTGATTTGATGTGGATGATTTACTACGTGTAAAAACGTATTTGGGCCTCGGTAATAGTTAACGGAAAGCCCAAATGGTTGGGTATCAAGCCCAAGGGCTTAAGACACCTAAATATTATGGTTTAAGTGTCATAAGGCCCAATTTTGGAAGCCCAATGGGGTTTGGCCGAAAATGCTTAAGTGAATGTGTATGGGAATTGTTTCCATAAGCTCATTAACACACAAACACAATCCAACATCAACCAAATAGGTTTGGGAGATCAAAGAGAGATAAAAGAGAGTTTTCAAGAGTGAAACATTTTTATCTTTCAAAGTGGTTTAGATTGAAACCAATCTTGAGAATCTTGCACTAGCATCCAAGTATTCTCAAGATACTTCTTCTCATCTCAAGGTTCCATTGGTGTGGAGACTTAGAGGCCATATACTTTTGTGGCTCACATGGAGGAGAAAGATTAAGGAGCAAAGATCAAAGAGGAGATCAACAAAGAGGAAATCATCAAGAGAAGACCAAACACAAATGGGTTCATATAATTGCTTCAAGGGTAATTAGATCTTATCCTTTCTCTTGAATTTTCATTTATGAAAAACATATCAATGTTCATGGCTTAAGATACTTGGAAGAAGTTTTGTTTTTGAATTTAAACAACCACCTTAGACTTCCGCTGTGATTAATTTGATTAAATGCATGTTTAATATTCAAATGAACTTTGGAAAAATGTTTTGAAATTCCTTCAGTTATGCTGCATCAAAATGGAAATATTATAAATAATACTATAAGTATAACAAATATAAGAATTACATATTACTTAATAGATGTACTAACATGCACATAAGTGTTCTATGCTTCATCACTGTCAACCTCAATGCATTTCAAAGAATCATTCCAAGCAAAATCACTTTTGTTAGGCTAAGTTTGGTATTGCTGTGGTTTTAAAAAAAAATTGCTTCTGTTGTGCTACGAAAATAAACAGTTGTGAAGTGAAGCAGCAAAATGTTCGGTAATCTATATTTGTAAAAGTGCTGTGAGTATAAAAAACAGCATCATAGTGTTTGGTAATTTTTTGTTGTAGAAGTGTTGTGATAATGTATAATGACAATAAAGGCACCATGATGAATTTTGTTTTTAAAAGGCTAAAATTATCATTAAAAATGAAAAATGTATAGTTTTTTTTTTTTTCTCCTTTCTTCTTCCTTCCCAAGCCCCGTTTCTTTTGGTTTTCTTTTTCTTTTTCTTTTTCTTTCTTCCTCTTCTCTTCTTTCTCTTTTCTTCTTCCTTCCCAGGCCCTGTTTCTTTTGGCTATCGTCGTCCAAACCAACTCCTCATCCAAATTCTTCTATACAAAACTTGTTTTTGTTGTGATTCCAAACAAATTCTTGTTATATAGACACATGAAGTTTCCAATCAAAACCAATTCCAACACAAGCAACCCTAATCCAAAAATGACCAAATGCAACAGTTTCATACAAATTCGTGTTTGTGGAGGTATATATATATGCCACAAAGTCGAGCACTGCAATTTCATAGTCGAACACCTACAATTTCGATTTCTCTTATCTCTCTAGTTCTCTATCCTTGTATCTCCCTCCCGATCTCTCTCTATTTTCCCCATCAAAGCCCCTTATTCTCTCGACCATCCCCCTCCTTTCTTCTCCCTTCTCTACAACTCCTTTGCTATTTTAGCTTGAGTAAGTTTAGGGCTTCTTTGATACAAGCCACCCATCTCCCACTTGCCAACCCATCTCTTACCCTAAGATATTCCCACCTTCTCACCATGACAAAGGCTTTGATGGCTTCTAAAAACCTAAACCAAAATAAACCCACTTGTCGTTTATATGCCCGTAATCAAAATTCTATCAACACTATGAACTATTTTGAGAGAAAAGGAAGATATCCGTGTTAACTTAATGATAAGCCTATATTTTATATATATTTTATGCCTCCTTTACTTATTTATTTGTTAACTTCCTTGGATTAAATTGGTTGTTTTAATTGGTTTTGTGAGATTTGTGAAGAAATTGTGGAAATATAAGAAAGTGTGCTAAAAAGGGCAAGAAGATGAAGATTGGAGATTAATCAAGTCAAGAAGCCAAGTCATTCCTTTTGGCGCAAGGAATGTTGTCAAATTTCCTAATTCAAGATGTTTAAAGTCTTATCAAGTCAAATGTTGTGTTGGATTCACTTCATCAAAATAGATTCAGCTGCATCATCGACTTGTGATACTCGCAAGTGCACGAGCCGTTCGGTAGTATAGCATATGTAAGTGCGAGGTCGATCCCACGAGGATTGGTGATTGAATGATCCAATTCATCTTCCCTACAAAAAAATAGAAATGGAAAAGAAAATAAATAAAACAAGAAAAAGGAAATAACTCAAGCAAATAAGTTCCCAAGTTCAATTTAGATTAATGGATTGATTCTAGCTAAAGTATGATTAGGCCATGGTGTCTGGTTCTAACCTTGTGTTCCTAATTCCCTAATTTGATCATTTGTTGTCTAACCTAAAACTAAGCATTAGGAACCCATTAAGCATAGAAGAACAATTTAAACAACCAAGTATGTATCTAATCCCTGTTGTCGAATGTCCATACATACTCTTCCTATTCATAGTTCAATTCAATTAAAGCATGGTGTCTACTCTTAATTCAAACCAAGATAGCTAACATGCAAACCTAAATGGTGATCAATCATTCAAACTAGCATATTAACTTATAAGCATAATGAATAAGAACAAAAACCATAATTGAAACTTGGAAACTAATTAAACTTGAATACTTAAGAAAGAATGTACATTACAAATAAAATTAAAGAAGAACTTGAAAACTTGAAGAAAAATTCAGTAAACTCATTCTACTACAACAATTAACAACTTGAAAGGAAACTAAGAGAATTTGAGGGAGAGAAGGGAAGGGAGCTCTAGAGAAGTGTTTGAGAGCTCCCCCCTTGGGGTGTGATTTATGAAGCTTGAAGACTTCTCTATTTATAGGGCTAAGAGGGAGAAACATCATGATGAAATTCAACACCACCATTCCTTCTTTAATACAACCCATAACTCCCACCTCATCTTTGTCTATATTAGTGTGGTTGGAATCAACTCCATCCCATACTTCTTTTGCTTCAACTCAAGCTTTCTTCACATGGGTTCAAAGGTGATCAATTGTGGCTGCCCTTTTGCTGCCAACCCATGTGGTCTTCTTTTGGTTGTTGAACAAAAACGAGTCTTCTGCACCTGTTTTGGTGTAGGAAGGCCAGAGGTTTCAACGCTTATCCAATGAGGCTCAAATTTGGATATGTTATACTAGACACCCATTGGAACAACTTCTATGAAGAACGTATTCACATTGGAGCAGTAGAAGTGTACGTTTTGGCCACTGCAAGTTGGCTGCCGAAACAGGGACTGGAATTGACTTCATTTCATTTCATTTCTTTCTTTGGCTTCACATGCATGCACATGCTTCTCTTTAGTAGCTCAAAAGCTGATATCCAGCTCCAAAGTGATCTGCCAATTCAATTCCCATGTTCAAAGGCTGAAGCAAAATGCCTCTCATCATTCCTCATTCTTCTCTCTCTCCTTTCCACCATGGCACTTTAACCTTTGTCTCTTCCTTGTCCCCTTTGCCATGATGAATTTTTGTCTTTCACAAATATGCTCTTGCTTTCTCTTTAATAGCTGGAATGCCTCCCCACTTCACTCATTATGTTGAGTACAAAGTCAGTTATAGCTAGGGAGAGGCACATGGCTAAAAGGAAGCACATGGCAAAAGCTGGCAGCTGGAAATCTTGCTGAGCAAGGTTGGGTGTTGGACGGGCTGAGCACTCCACAAATGTCCAATTGGGCTGAAATTTGGATATGTTGTAGTAGACACCCATTGCAACAAGTTTCATGAAGATCTTCACCTCATTCGAGCCCCATAGCATGCTGATCCAAGGACAAGAAATTGACCTACGAAATTGGGCTGGAAAGGGGTTGTAGCCAAAATGTGTTTGTCTTTAAGCTCATATTCCTCAATCTCTTGCTATCTTAACCTACAAAACACACAAACATAGGTAAGTGACTCAAAATAAAGAGAAACTAAGCAAAATCACTAAGTAAAGAAGGCATGCAAGTGTATGAAATTATGGACTTATCAAAATAGAAAATGAATTAAAAGCACAAGTTTAACTCAATAACATAACCAAATCATAAGCTAGAAGGGTACAAAATGATATACAATTATGAACCGATCATCAAACAAGGAGAAATGAAGAAGACCCTATTTTAGAAGGAATCCTACTTTTATAACAATTGTAATTATGCCTTAGATAGGTAGGATTTGTAGGAGTATTATAAATAGGGAGTTTATGTCATTGTTCAAGGAGCCAATTACCCATTATCAATCATCCTGCATATTCATACTCATAGCCGAAATATCCAAAGGAGAATACGAAGAAAGCTTGTGCAACCTTGGCATTCTACTTGGAGAATTCGTGTCTTCCATGTCTCAATAAGTCCTTCATGAACTAATTTCTTTTACTAGGGCTACGATGTAGCCTAGCTATGAATACTCAAATTCTTTGATATTGTTAATTTTATTTATCTATACATTTTGAGTGCTTGTTATCGTTCTTAATGCTTTCATTTAATTGGCCACTAATTGCATGATTGGAAGAATTGGGTTGAGACCGGAAGGAGATTCCTAATAAAAAGCTTCTAGCTAGTAACAAGTACCATAAATTACATAGCCGACTCGGCAGATTAGGTTATGGTTTGTGTAATCTTCATTGTTTTCCACAAATTTTAATGGGTTCTTAGCTATCTAAATCCATAACTAGGAATAAAATGGGTTGATGGTAAGGAAAGGAAAACGATTATCAACATGTTAGGTAATTAGGATTAACAAGCTAGAAGGATTTGGGTGGGATTAGTTAGGTGAAATTGGTGCTCTAGTGCTTTATCATCTTTGTTTTCATCTTTTACATTATTTACTTAATCTCAATTTATTTTACTCGCTTAATTAGATTTTAATCATCATAATTGTCTTATTGTTTAATTGAAATATAATTAGAAATAAATCACTCTAATATTTAATAGATTAACTTGATCCCTGTTTGGAACGATACTCTATTTACTACTATACTAATTTGAGCGATATTGTCCACTTGCAATTAATCACATCACTTAACATTAAAAATGAGTAGAGAGCACTTTCTTCAAAGAGAAAGATAGATGTAGATTTCATCTAATCTTTCACAGAGTAGCAAACAAAACCATAACACTTTTCTGGAAGAATTTCTCCAACTTTTCTTCCTAAGAATCAACCTCAAGAAGCTTTAAAAATGGAGATGGAGGAGGCGTGAACTCTGGGGGAGTGGAAATTATGGCAAAAACATGTAATTTTTTAAAAACATATGAGGGTAGTATATGGAATATGAAAGTTTCATTAAAAGCTCTGCATGCTAAAAAAGAAGCATATTTTAAAAGCACCTCGCCACTTGCTTCTCAAATCCCGCTGCCACTGACCTTGATTTTAAAACAAATGTTGTTTTCACTTGTTTTACCAAACACCTAAAGTCGTAAAATTTTAAAAATAAGCTGCTTTTTTTTTTAAAGCATAGCAACCCCAAACTAAGCCTTAATCATGTCAAATATTATCCCATACAATTTTTTCCAAAATCTCATCTTGGACTCAATATGTTGGACTACCCTTAAATCAGGATTGGGAAATTTCTCAGCCAATGATTTTTCAACTTGGATCATTGTTCCAGATTTAAAGGAACCATTATCACATCTTAAACCATGGTTGACAACTTGACTATATCCTCAAGTATGGTCAACAATGCTTCTTCCTCATGTGGTTTCCACACCCTTCTACTTTCTTTTGATTGACTAGACTGTCCACTCTCCATTCCTATATCCAATATAGACAATATAATTTGCATATATATATATATATATATATAATTATGAAAAAAAGTAGGAAGATCAAATAAAATAACTACTACTTATAAAAACATACACACTTGCTCTTCCATGGTTACTAAACCATTTGTTCTCACTCTCCCATCATCACGGACCAATTGACATAAATAATGGAAAGTTCTCCTATCCATCCTAATTTGGTTCACACATTGTATGTCATCAATTCCTATAATGCTATCTAAATAATTTGATCGAGTTGCAATCCTGAAAAACCTTTGACTCCTAATGGCATTCCGTTGTTGTTCCAAATTGTAGTTTGTCATTAACCACATGCACCAAGCCATGATATGCAAGAACCACAATCTAATAATAAAGTATGCCACAATCTTTCTTTCATCCATATCTAGGCATAATATAAAGGAATTTTTTTTTGTAAAAGTAATGTAAATAATCATGCATTAATTAGATGTTTAGCAATATAAGTAATCATGCATTATACAAGACTACATGTAAAATTGGAATAATACAACAATAAGTAGAAGTCCTGCACATGACAGGAAAGATTGTACCATCCCGCTTGCATAAACCTGACTAGAATCAATTTCCTAATTAGTGTAGACTTATATATATGTATTTCACTAAATTACCAGCACTAGCACTACTCTGTTTAATACCAATAATTTGTTCATAATTTCTCCTGTATTCAAGTTTAATAAAAAGCATGGCAACATTAATCTTACCAACATTAGCACTACTCTTAACAGATTGTTGCAAATTCTCTCTCTCTCTCTCTCTCTCTCTCTCTCTCTCTCTATATATATATATATATATTATATTATATTATATTATATTATTTTTTATTGTTATCTTTGTTTCTAGTTCTCAAGAGGTGAAAAGTGGAAAGGCGGCAAACAAAAAGCGAAATATGGACAAAGAAATAATTCCACGAATCACTTTATTTGCTAGAGATTTCCACAATGTTCGAATCACTATATCACATACAAAGAAGGAAAAATTCATAACCTAATTTCCACAAAATTTAATTAAAGATGAAATGACAGGACCCGACCAAATTCCACTTTGGAATCTTAGTCGAAACCCCTGTCGTGTCCAACACCTTTGGAGTGCCTGGGACACTTAACCAAATTGCCCTTCTAACAACATCCAAAGTTAACTTCAAGTTTGACTTCTGCCAAAATTCGAAAGATTCTCCCCTGTAAAATACTCGTTTCCAAAAAATTTACACCCGTACGAAAAGCAATTTATAACCACAACCGTTGAGGATGCACTAAGTTTGAATTCAAGTAATACAACAACACAACTTTATGGCCTCAGGCCTTACAGAAATCCTAAGGCAATTTTAGAGCAATACTAATATAATAAATTACAAAAGAAGCATTGATCCATGAGAATATCCTACATAATGGAAAAAGGATGAAAAGTGATGATGATCGCCCATTGGTGGTGCTCTGGTACACGTTTATTGCCTGGGCGCAAAACATCAAAATGTGAGTGGACAAAATAAAGGTTTGGAAAATATAATATTAACATACTAACCCCACTGTTAAAACCATTTGAAAATTCAATTATAACCATGTTCTATATTCATACAAAAATCAGTCATGCGTATACCTATATACATATAACTAATCACGCATTCAGTCAAAATCATCAAAACCTTTTGAAAGCATTGTAAAGAAATAATTCTTTTCCACCTAGGTGTAACCATCATATATCCGTCAATTCCATGATGTTTATATTCATTTATCACATTATACCATCAATTCCTTGTGTCACATAATGCGACACATCCTAGTAGGCCTCTGTGCATAAAGTCAACCTGAGCCACATTCCTTGCAAGACCCAGGGGACACTTGGTCAACCTAAGCAGCATCCTCGCTCCTAACGGTCCATATATTTATGGGTACCTATGATGGTTTAAAAACCTTTCCTGGATAGTTATCATACTAATTCTCATTAAATCCTTTAATCTTGTTATTATTTTCTTTTCTACTTTCTAAGCCATTCACATTTTAAACAGAAATAGAATATAATAAAAGTATTTGAATTCAAATATTTATACTTGGAAAGTAAAAGTCATAAATAATTCATTCATGATCAACTAATAAAACTTTAATTGCATAAAATTCATTTATAAAACAAAAGTCCACTCATTGAGTGTCCAGGAGCTAGTCTTGACTATTGAGGGCCCCTCATGCGGGTTTAGTGAAGCTCGAGTACCTATCTAAGCAATTAAAATATTTAATTAATAAAATAGCTCAACCATATATATTTAATCAAAACCCTAACACCATGACTAAAAAGTGCGTGCACAAAATTTAGAAAAAAGTTCGTAGAAAATTTTTCAACATTTCTGACAAGTGGAATGGTCTGAAAAAGACTTAGATTCAATAAGCGATTAATTTCTCATAATGGTCCGAACCCGGACCCGTGGGGTCCACGACCTCCTACCCAATAGAGGTTCTTATAGGTTCAACACACTTTACTAAACATGCCCTGCAGTTTGGTCCGAATTTTTAATGGTTGAATTACTGATGATTTCCGGACGATTATCATTTATCTAAATTTTGAATTATTTATTGGGTAAAGAGAAATTCCTATTCTCAATCCCTAATTCCTACACGATCCAGAGGTGCTTAAATCAACACATTTGAAAATGAAGTCTATCCAAGATCGAACATATCAAACTCAGATAACGCCTAATATGTGACATTAATTAAGGCAATGAACGTAACCAAATTGAAATTCAGCATACCGTTGTGCTCGGACGACATGAGGATCATTTTAGAACCAAGAGGACACCCAATAGTGCGCACGCGCTGGAGTGCGTGGGTGTTCAAAGTGATTTTGGCAATTGGAAAATCTAACCGCAGTTAAGACATATACCTACAAGATCAGACATTAAGCGGAGCAACTTTTGTTCTCGGACCACGCCAAAAAGTGGCCCAGATAGCCTCGATCGAAGCCGAAATGTGCGATTTTACTCAGAATTTCACCGCCTCGATACCGCGGCAACAACAACCTACGCCATCCCAACCTAGGAATAGCTAGAGGGAGAGGAGGGCTACTTGTTCCAAGTGACCATGCAGCTCTAGGTGGCTAGAAATGTTGCCGCCAGGTGGGGCCCGGTTGTGCCGGTTTTTCCCTCTAACCGCGCAATTGCCGGATTTTTGGTCCCAGAAAGGGGTGGGTTGGGTAGACAAGAGAGAGGAAGAGTTTGCAAGTGACGTGTCAGGAAATAGTGGCTAGATGGCGGCTTCTCCGCCGTCTAAAAATTGACGGAAAATCTCAGGGGGTCTGTGGTTAGAGGAAGGGGAAAGAGAGAGAGAGAGAAATCCATGTTTGTTTCAAAAAACCCTTTTCGAAAAATTACGATTTTGCCATTGGGCTTCTTTTGATCGTAACTTCTTCGTTACAACTCTTATTTGAGCTATTACGTGTCTATCACTCATTTCGACGTGCTTCACACAACGGTATAACTAAAATCCCCAAATTCCTCTTCAACAAAATGTCAATTTTTAAACCATTAAAATATTCCCTGAGGTAAAATCGTCTTTCGCTCTGAATAAATTAATAATTAAATATTAATTTAGCATCAGGTTGTTACATGAAATATATGAAGAAGAGAGAAGAAGCAAGAAGAAGCATATTGGAGAAAGTATGAAAAGCAGAGAGAGTGAGAGATGGAATACCTGGAGAAGAGTGAAGAGAATAACCCGATGAGAAGATAGAGAGAAGAACCCTAGAGAAGAAGATGAAAAGAGCGTCTCATTTTCTTACGTAAAGACGCTGCCCTTTTCCCTATCCGTATAGATTCACTTTACCACCAAAATCTGGCTTGTGGCGATTAGCGAGTTAGGTAAGGAAGTATTAAAAGCCTAACCCATTTAAAATAGTCGAGTAATTAATAATAAGTTGATACCAAACAACTGACATTTTACTATTTACTCTTATACAAAGTCTAATCGTGTACCAACGAGCCCAAGTTTTTTTTGTCTAACTTTGTATCCAAAATTTGATTTTCCTACCACTTTCATAAATCCCGTTGAGTTAAACCGTCAAATTTTGGTTAACCGATGATGTAGAAATAAGATGGGTCCATGTGTACTCACCATATTGTGGCACATGGATTAAAAAAATCATTAACAAATAAACTAATGAAAAATAATAAAAAATTAAATCATTAATATGTAATTAATTAATTAATTAATTAAAGGAATAATTTTTTTTACTACTCATTCATCTTGTCACCACCCTCTTTCTCTCTCTTCTCCCATTTTCTCCTAATTCATGCCATGCCCGTCACCCTCTTCTCCCCCATCCCACCACCATACCTCTTCTCTTCCTAGCAACACCTCACGGCCAAATACCCAACCCACCCACCTCGACATTCCCAGTCAAACCAAACCCAATACCATCGCCTTGCCACCATTAATAACGATAGAAACTCAGAATTTACAAAGAAAGCAGCGAGGAAATAGAAGAAAGAGAGAAACCACCATGGCTAGCCGACAGATCTTGAAATCGTGGGCTTCTATGGGGATCCAGATGTATTCCAACTAGATCCATGCGTACGATCTCAAAGTAATAGGAACCATTGTTCAATAATGGCATAGGCCGTACAATCTCCAAGTTGGTACGTTTTGGAAATTTGGGTTGTTGATTTGTAAAAGAACATCATAGCTGGACTTGATAGAGTTTGGAAATTGTGGGGTGGAGTTCGGGTCAAAGCTTAACTGGATTGGATGGGTTTGGTGGCTGTCTTTGTGGGGTTGAGGTGGAGGTGGTTGTTGAAAAAAGAGAGGGAAGATAGAAGGAGGGAGAGAGATAGGAGGGGACTGTGGGAGTTTGTGGCTGTTGAGAGAGAGAGAGAGAGAGAGAGATTGAGGGTGGGTGAGGGTTTTTTTTCCTCTAGCTTTAAAATTGTTTTCCTTAATTATATATTCTTTCAATCCACATGGCATAATATGGGTGAGGTCACGTGGACCCATTAATTCTATGTTAATTATTAACAGAAGAATTGACGGTCAAACTAATGTATGAAGCAGCGAGGAAAATCAAATATTGGTACAAAGTTGACACAAAAAAACTTTAGATATTCAAGTCCAAATTTCGGTAAACTTGTAAGTAGTAAAGTGAAATTCACCTTTTTTTGTTTGGAAAACATAATTCAAATTGAAAGAAGCATGATTTCAAGTATTCATCCACAACCCAAAATTCAAAATCATTTGACTTGGCCATGGTCCACAAGAGGTGTTAGTCATAATTTTTATCTTAATTGAGTAGTCGATTATTAGTGACTTCGATATTAAAGGAACAAAATATAAGTTTTCAATGGCTCAATGGATTATTAGTGACTTTGATATTTAAGTAAAGTATTTGCTTTTGCTTGAGCATTTTTCTTAAGTTTTTGCAAAATAATTTCATACAAAATTTTGAATTAACGTATTGATAAAAAACAATAGACAATTTATTTGTAATTAAAGTAGAGGGCTGGAAACGAACCCTAAAATTAACTGAGATAACGTTTGATTAAGTACACCATAATTTTTTAATCAAATTGTAAAAAATTAATTGAGTGCACCTTATGATCTAAAGTACACCACCCTTGCACTTTGCTCAGAATTTTATCATTCACAAAACACACATCCTTTTTTGATCTTCCCCGCATGGTTGGGAGAACCCTAATACTTCCCCAGGGTCCATCGTAGTGTTGACACCAGAATGGCCTGCGCTGGGCATGTAAAGGCATAGGAGTGTTAGGACTAAAGAACATGTTCGACTTCTCAAAATTCACCAATTGTGACAATAACATTGAAGAATTCTCTCCATTACTCTATAATTTTGATATGAAGGGTTGAGGAAGAGAAAGGGAATCGTCCACAAAGAAAGATGAGAGAAGGTTGGGACCCTCCCTATTGAATTTAATTCCTTGAAAAAAGCCTCTACTCACAACACAATTATCATTGTTGACATCACATCAGTTATAATAATAAAACAGATATGGGGACATGGGATCCCCCTCCCCAGGCCTCTTAAGATTTTAAAACTATTACCTGCTCCTTGCCCTTATAAGAACCGCAAATTCCACCGAGTGATGCAGCTCATAACCATTTCGACCCAAGTGATCGGTTCATAATTGTATATCATTTTTACCCTTCTAGCTTATGATTTGGTTATGTTTTTGAGTTAAACTTGTGCTTTAATCCTTTTTGTGTTTATCTTTCAGTTAATTGAGCTTTAGGTAACAATGATGACTTCGGAGAGCATAATTCATGCAATTCAGCATGTTAAGGCCTAACTTGGATGAATTGATGAAGAGCTTAAAGGCAAATTCATTATGGCTACAGCCCCTGCCAGTCCAGTTCCTAGGTCATATTGCAAAGCTTTGTTTCAGCAACCTACACAGCTCGAATGAGGCAGCATTCTTCATGAAAGTTGTTCCAATGTGTGTGTACTATAACATATCCAAAATTCAGCCCCATTAGATAACTCTGGAGTCTGTTACCAAACAAACACAGAACCATGCTCAGGATGAATCTTATGCACGGAAAATGAGTTAGCAATTTGTTTTCGGACTTAACCTCTTCCTCCACCTTGGATTGGCCCAAATAACATATGGCTGGAAGAAGACATTCTGAACTTCAATTTCGAGTGCTTAAAGTCCTAATTTCATTCAGAGAAGCCCAAGTTGTAAGCCCTTGAAGTTCTTCTGGTAGATGCTGACCTCAGGATGTGCCTTGGTTGGATGCTTGGTCATGGTGAGCTAGGCATGAGCTATCATTTCTGGTTGGAAGCTTTGTCATGGTGAGTGAAGATGAGCTAGGTCTGCTGGTGGATGAATTGGTCAAGTGCATCAACCATTTCAGATTTTATAAAACAAGTGTTGTATGCATTAGCCATATTCAATTTGAGTTTTCACTTCCCCTAGGCCTATAAATATGGAAGTTCTCTAAGCTTGTAAACACACCCCAAAGGGGGGGAGCTCTCTAAGCACTTCTCCAGAGCTCCCTTCCCTTCTCTCCCTGGAAATTGTTATCCCTTGTCCCGAACACACGTATGTGTTTAGGAGTACCAAACTTCCAAACTTCAAATGGCAACATCGTTGTCCAGGAGTATCCAGTCATTTACAGTTAAGCCCCCGTGCGGAGGCAAAGTCAGGGCATCCATACTGGTGCTACCTGGCTTGCCTCGGGTTTCAGGTCGATGGAGCTAGGTTGAGATCCAACGAAGGGGTAGGAAGAGGCCATTTGATTTTCTGCATTTTTCTTTTTCTTGCTTTCTTTTCTCTTTTGTTTTTCCTGAGTTTGTGTTTTTTGTTTTTTCCCCTTCTTTTTCCTTCTTATAGAGTCTTTCACAGAACCCTAGCCAGCATCCCGCATTTTATCCTAAATTCCCCAACGTTTCTCGGAAGTCCCCACAACCTTCTCACTTTCCAACCGCACCCAACTCATTTATCTCAACATGTGTCTTTCTTCTGACGTGGCCCAGGAAAGTCTCGTGCCTTCCCATGAGCCCGTAATTCAGCCTGTGGAAACCTCCCCGCTTCATCTCCGACACGTGTCTCGTTGGTATCTCCGTGACTAACTATGAGACGACATCAGGGCCCACATTCCCTCTTCTTCAAAATCCCGCTTCGCCCATAATCACGTTTTATGTATTAAAAAAAATTAAAATTAAAATGTGTGGGCTTTGGATTTCATTTTTGGTTCGGTTTCACCTTAGTTTGGGTTTTTCCAGTGGGTTAAATTCACCGTGGTTTGTGTTTCCAAATTGTAGGCTTTGGGCTTCAAAATATTTTTTGGTTTCAGAATTATGTCATTAGGGTTACTCTTTTTTTTTGTTTATTGGTCTTTGTAATTATTTGATTTGATTTTTATTTTTGTGTGTTTTGTAATTTTTATTTGCTTTAATACCTTTCATATGTTGTTATGACATTGTTTGTGGCTAATTTTTAAACATTGAGGACAATGTTCATTTCTAGGTTTGGGGGTATTGGAGTTTAGCATGTAAATTTGGTTTTTCCTTAATTTAATTTTTTTTTTATTTGCTTGTTTTTATTTTTATTTTATTTTGTTTGAGTCTTGCTTTTATTTTTGCTTTTATTTTTTATTTTGATTTTATTCACTTTCCGAACACATTTGATGAGATTGTGATAAATGTTTGCATGACTTAAATGAAAATTGGATTCATTTATTTTAGTGTTTTTTTCTTCTTTATTAAAAAAAAATTAATTTGGCATTGTTCTAACATGATATGCTTGAAACCTTTGCACTTGCCATTTGTTTCATAATTTTCCAATTAAAGGATTTGCATAATCTTAAAGAATTGTATCAAGCATAAATTAGACTTATATAACCAACCATATAAAGTGAGCTTTTGAGCCTTGTACTTCAATTCATGAGTGTTATATACATACTCTAATTTTCTTGTCATCAAAGTTGTTGTTTGATCTCATTATTCATATTGATTTGGTTAACACTTAAAGTCATTCATTCTTATGCAATTTGATTTCAATGACATTTAAGAAGTGATATTAAGGCCCTCTTGGAATCGTTTGTGCCTTCAGTGCTAAACTTATGCATGCTTAAGATGATTTTTCATTGTTAACCATTTTGAGCCTACATGTAACCCTTTTCTTTCATTTACCAATTTACTTCCTCGCTTTAGCCCTGAAAAACAAATATTTACCTTTTCTAAGGAAAATTAATGACTTAAATTGGATGTGTTTTCATGTTAAGTTTGGGAATGGGTGTTACATTTCGAAGAAAAAATCACACAATTGGTGAAGGAAGAGAAAAAGTTAAGTGGTGGTTGAATCGAAATTTCATTTTGAGCTTCATTTTTGGGCCTTCAAAAATAAATTGGTGTTTGTTCAATTAAAGGAAGGAGTATGAATCAATGTAAATGAAGGTATAAGGAGTTTTGATCATGTAAAGAAAAAAAAATCTAATTGGTGATGATTGAAGTTCTTAAACAATTTATTTATGACTCTTACATTTGAGTTTGGACTTTGTATTATCCATACCTTTCATTTCTCACTCACCTTACACCCTTGGCGCAATTGACCACCTTTACTAAAGACCTAAATTGATCTTAAATGTCATGTGTTAAATTGCATTCCATTTTTCTACTTTTAAGTGTTTGACATCCTTCTTAAAGATCATATTAAGCAGTTCTTCATCTTCTATTTTGAGTTAAGTCCTTTATGGTTTAATTTATTCTAATGTTTATAACTTGAGTGTTGCATTATAGCCCTCTTCTGAGTGATTCATTTGTGAGAGGACAACTTTGGTGAGATTTGAAGTTGAACTTGTGCTTTGTATAATTTTTGAAATTGTGTGAAAACTAAGATTGGAGAATTTGTTGCATTTGGCTATCACACTACTACACTTTGAGCATATTATGTTTTGAACTTTGCCGCTTTGTAAATAATGTCTAAAATTGAGTTTTTATGGTAAAACTTTTGAGTCACGTGCATGAGTCATTTCTCTAGAAAATGTTTGGAAAAATTGTTTTGAGTTCTTTGTGTTTTTGCGTTTGTTTTTGTTTGTTTTTGTTAAAAATATGTATTTATGTTTCCTTTTTGTTTTTGGTTTTGCTTAAGGACTTAACAATATTTTAAGTTTTCTATTACTTTGTTCCAGAGAGTTATAGCAAACCAACGTTTGTGGGTTAAATTTGTTAAAACCTAAAGACACACTCCTCCTACTAGGAATGCCTAAAGGTTTAAAGGCTTGTTGCATATGCTAAATGCAATTGAGTTACCTACGAAAAGTGGTTTAGTTAAGCTTCTAGTTTTCTTTTAACTTTGTTTTGTGTTGTTTTGCTCGAGGACTAAAATCTAGGTTCGGGGGTATTTGATTTGTTTATAATTGTATATCATTTCTTACCCTTCTAGCTTATGATTTGGTTATGTTTTTGAGTTAAACTCTTTTTAATCCTTTTTGTGTTTATCTTTCAGTTAATTGAGCTTTAGGTAACAATGATGGCTTTGGAGAGCATAATTCATGCAATTCAAGCATGTTAAGGCATAATTTGGATGAATTGATGAAGAGCTTAAAACAAATTCATTATGGCGACAGCCCCCTGCCAGTCCAGTTTGGTATGTCATATTGCAAGCTTTGTTTCAGCAACCTACACAGCTCTAATGAGGCAGCATTCTTCATGAAAGTTGTTCCAATGTGTGTGTACTATAACATATCCAAAATTCAGCCCCATTGGATAAATCTGGAGTCTGTTACTTAGCAAACATAGAACCATGTCTCAGGATGAATCTTATCAGCGCGGAAAATGAGTTAGCAATTTGTTTGGCCTAACTTCTTCCTCCCACCTTGGATTGGCCCAAATAACATATGGCTGGAAAGAAGACATTCTGAACTTCAATTTCCAGTGCTTAAAGTCCTCAATTTGATTTAGAAGAGCCCAAGTTGTAAGCCCTTGAATTTTCTGGTCATGCTGACCTTAAGGATGTGCTGGTTGGATGCTTGGTCATGGTGAGCTAGGCATGAACTATCATTTCTGGTTGGAAGCTTGGTAGTGGTGACATGAAGATGAGCTAGGGCTGCTGGTGGGATTAATTGGTCAAGTGCATCAACCATTTTAGATTTTATAAAAAATGTTGTATGCATTAGCCATATTGAATTCAAATTTTCACTTCCCCTAGGCCTAAAATATGGAAGTTACATGTAAGCTTGTAGATCACCCGAGGGGGGGGAGCTCTTTAAAGACTTCTCAGAGCTCCCTCCCTTTTCTCCCTCAAATTCTCTTAGTTTCCCTTTGTAGTTCTGAATTGTTGTAATAAGATCATTCCTAAATTTTCTTTCTTCTAAATTCTCAAACATCTACTATTCTCTTTAAAATTCTCTAAAGTCCATGTACTAAACACTTCACAAACACCTTTCTCTCCCTTCCCTAAGTTCTCAATTCTCCAAGTTCATAAACATTCTCCAAGTTCTCACACATTCTCTTCCAAATTCCCATTTCTGAAACACATCTCTCACTCTCTTCCAAAAGTCCTCCATGTTCTCAAGTGTTGTACAAAAGCTTTTTGCTTCTTTTTTTTTATTTATGTTTTGTGTAGGAAAACTGAATTAGATCATTCAATCACCAATCCCCTGGCTGGGAGTCAAACCTCGCACTTACATATGCTATACCACCGAACGGCTCGTGACTTGCGAGTCACAAGTTGAGGATGCAGCTGAATACATTTTGGTGCAGCTGAAATCTACCCAACACCAAGCACTAGAAAAAACCCATATTCTTCTTAGACAGCCCTCACAAAAATACCACTCAATTATGTCATATGCCTTATTCATATCCACCTTCAATCCCATTTCAAATATTTTTGTCTTCCTTCCGGATCTTTCAAAGAATGGAAAGCTTCGTGGGACAATCACAATGTTGTCCTGGATCTGACAGTTTTGAATAAAAC
The DNA here is from genome assembly GCA_018703695.1 of Prunus fruticosa. Taxonomy (NCBI): domain Eukaryota; kingdom Viridiplantae; phylum Streptophyta; class Magnoliopsida; order Rosales; family Rosaceae; genus Prunus; species Prunus fruticosa. Next base: position 32,208,594 of record CM031917.1, read on the forward strand.
ACGCATTGCTGCGGAGAGATAATGTGAGGCAAAAGTGACTGCGACCAATTAGCAAGAAGCTTGGACATAATTTTGTAAGAGAAATTGCATAATGCAATTGGTTCAAGTGGGTCACCAAGTCCGACTGTAGGGTTTTAGGAATCAAGAATCTCTGTTTTGTTTATCCACCCTATATGACCTCTACCTGCAAAGTATCTCTGCACAATGCTACAGACATCCTCACCCACAATAACTCAAGAATTTTTCATTAAAAAAAATACCCAAACCGTCTAAGTTTCAGAGGGCTTTGAGGGCACCCCATTTGGAAAGCAACATACTTCATTTTGTCAGTGTGACAGGCTCACAAGTTGCTCATTTATTTGGTTAGACATAACATGGTTCACAAAAGCTAGGGCATCACCCCAAGGCCTACTTCCATTACCTTTACGAAATAGTTTCTAAAATGGGTATCATTGGTTTCCACTCCTATGGGGTTCAAAGATTCTTGTGATTCTGTTCCTCCTTCTCTAAGTAGTACTATCGTGGAAAAACGTATGTTAGAATCCCTTTCCCGTAAACCATTTTTATTTTGGATTGTTGCTTCCAAAACAGTTTTCATACTTCCACATGCAGCTAATCTCTTTTTTAACTGCTCCATTTGATGACTATTTGGCTCCAATTCTGTTGAGATGCATCAAGTTCATTTAATGTGAAGACCTATATTCTTAAAAAAATTTTTAAAAAAGATGAAACATTTTTTTCGAAATATACACAGATTTGTTTTAAATACTAAACTGTAAATAAATAATTGTACTTAGTATATATATATAATGACTTCATTTTATCTTTACAATACTATTCTAGAATTATTTGTATTTTAGTAAATATATGGTTCATTTGTTTTACTATAAATAGTTTGCTAAACGTTTCCTCTAATAATTATAAATGGTTGCATATATATGTTCAATTGTAGTTGAACTTTACTTTTCCTTGCATATTAAAGAATTAACTTAGATATTTACACTTACTTGCAGCACACTAAGGCTTACAAGTGTCTTTGTGACTTAAGCAAAAATTACCTTGAGCTGTTGTAATGTAGAAATAGATATCCATGAGCTGTTGTAATTGTAGAGATAGTTATCTATAGTTCAAGTAAGTGAACATGCAGCCAATGAAAGTTAGGAGAGTTGCCGCCATCTCCTTAGTATAAATAGGGTCATAATTATTTGTTTTTAGGCATAGTTGTGCTTGACAAAAGAAAAGAAATTTAAAAAGTTGAAGAAAGTGAGATACAAGAGAGGTAAAGAAAAGCAAGAGAAGCAAGTGGTGATCAGTCTAAGCTAGGAATTAGGTTAGACAGCTTGTGTGTTTTCTTACTCTGACTGGTTTTTAAAAGTTAGGGTGAGGGTTTCTCGGGGCCTTTAGTAGAGATTTATTTAATTAAATTTTGTGAACAATATATTATGCGGGGCATGGGTGCATTATCTGATTAATATTTCTTGTGCTATAATCTGCATGTTTTTCTTGGAATGTTTATGTGTTCTCTATTGGTTGAACAATGTTGGTAATATCTGTGATATTTAGAGAGCTGACATTGTTGTGGGATATATGGATATGTGAAGTTAATAATTACATCATGTCATGGAAATTAGTTGGAGATGTTGGTTGGAATAATAATGATGGAAAGAAGGTAATGGATATACTCTTTTTGTGTAGTCAGTCTAACTCTTGGCAGGTACGATGTTTAATGTTTGATCAAAATGTACACATGGTTTTTATTGGGTGATTCGTAAACAAGCGAAAGGGAGTTAGGCAATAATGACTAAAAAGTGGGAATTATAGGGAACTGAGCTCATATTTTCATACATATACATGCCCAATTAGCTTACTCATTTGGAGCTTAGTTACTAGATTTTTAAGTTATTTGCCTCTCTTTAAGGTTTTGTAGGCCAGAGAGCAAAAGAGCAGAATTCATGCAATCCATGCATATTAAGGGCGCATACGGCATGAGAGGAATACACTTGAGGCATTTGAGCAGAATGGTGCAAAAATGTGCAAAAAACTCAGCTTTAATGAGAAGTTCATTTCAGAATGACTTACTTACATTAGTAGTTGGATTGGGCTAATACTGAAGTGGTTGGATCAATGGCATTCTTGAAAACCGCAAAATGGACACTAATAAAGTCACTATTTCTTTGATTCAGCCCAGCCCAATTGGTGAGCCCATGGAAGAACACACCATGCCTAACAGGAATATGAGCTGATTGCATGTTGGTCATGATGAGTGTAGAGGCATGAGCTATTGGTTTCTCAATGGAAGTTGTTAATTCTACACTGAAGGATGAGCCCAGGCCGGTTAGTGGATTTAGTGGAGTAACCATTCACTGCTTATTGACGGCAAGTGTGTTAGGTCATTGGCATGGTCAGTTCAATATTTCCTAGATTCCAAATCCCTATAAATACCTACTTCCATTCCACATTCAAACAACATTCTTAAGTTCCAATTTTACACTTCCATTGGTACACAAAGAGAGGGAAACCAGAGTCACAAAAGGGAGAAAAGGAGAGGTACTAACTGGGAGGGTTTGCCTCCTTGCAGCCATGGAGATGGAATCTTTTCCATCTCTAGCATGCTGTCCTTATCTTAAACTCCTCCCTTTGGCTTTTTCATTTTCTAAAAAAAATTATTTGTTTTACTTTGTTTTTTCCTGCCATTAGTTGTAATAAATATCTTGCTAGTCTTGTATCATGGTTTTGAGTTTATAAAGTTTGACTTTATTTATTAATTCTTCTTCACTCCTTTAATGGAGACTGTTTTGCATTGTTTAATTTACCAGATGGAGGTTTTATGCATTATGCTCTTGTTGGGGAAGGTTTGGGGTTCATCTTCATTCCATCCATTAACAACTGCATGCTATTTGGTTTTATCCTAACTAACACCATGCTCTGGGGTCGAAATGTGTTACAATAGTAATCCAAACCAAACACAACATGTCTTAATCAATTTGTTTACTTGCTGCCGGATAACACGTGGATACGAACAATTAGGGTGGGATTTTGAAACCTCACCATCTTGTCTTAGTTTTTTTTCCCTTGTTTTTGTTTTACTTGTTTTCATTTCCGTTTTGTGTAGGGAAAACTAAATTGGGATGTTTCAACATACTAATCTGCTGAATTCACCTTCAATGGACAGATGCCAAACTACTCACGGCTTGGCACTTGCGAAGATCATAAAATCAGGATGAAGCTGAGTCCAATTTTGGTGAGCTAACTCGAACGTAAAATAGTTTCTGGCGAGGGTCATATAAATATTGTTTCATGCTTGAATCCAACAACATAAAGAACGTTAAATTTTACCAAGTGGTTTGAAAGTTATATTAAAAGATATTAGATGTTGAAATTAAGCAAAGCAATAATCCCAAACCTTACCTTTTTACTTTTCTCGTTTCTTTGAGTCATTTTAATTTCCTCCCACACCAATGATAAATCTTGAAAACTAACTTCTAATATGGCTCTTACAGTTTTGATAAGCATTGTGTTAGGTGATAATCTTATTCTTTTGCTAGCTAAGTCTCACAGTATTATTCTAGCTTTTCAAGCACCTAAGCCACCAATTATACAACTCTTGCACGTCTTACCCAATTGAATGCATTTGTTGTGTGATTTATTAATGTTAAAGTTTATAACTAAGATATGATTTAGGCCATCTTTGTTTTTCTTTTTCTTTTATTAATCATAACAATAAATGTTCCATTGTAAACCATTTTGTGCCCAAACATGAGGCCACTTTCTTTCTATGATTATTATTCATTATATCTGACATTTTAGGGACATGTAAAGAGATGATCGTATTCCAGATTGTAATGTATCCAAGGCAATAAATGAGCTAAAAAAATCAAAAGAAAAAG